>JAKTRY010000289.1:0-29704 GCA_030579935.1 Ambrosiozyma cicatricosa | reverse complement strand
ATCACACTACAACAAATTTTATATAACCAACAACTGTATATTATTAGTTTTTCTTTTATAAAATAATATATTTACGACTAACAAGTGAATATATATAGCCAGCACAATATTGTGAAGACAATCTATTTATGAGGAGAGCATAAGTTATCTGTTGAATTAGTAAAGAGAATATACACATTTGAACTCGGCTAGATCACAGAAGAGATATTAAAATGAAAAGAGATATATGACCTGAAAGTCTCTGAAAACACGTGTATGCAGCATAAATGATTCAAAGATCAGAGAATTTTTTGCAAAACAAGATGAAATTAAAATTAAATTTCATGATTCGTGAACCGTGAATGGCGAATACTTATAATTCCTATATACATTTTTTTAAATTTGTCAGTTTCCTATACCGAATTTTTCTGATTAATCATGCATGGAATTTTACTCCATAAGCTTAAACTCAAAAAATAAATATTGAGATCGTCATCTTTAGAGTTTGATAGAAAAAAAAATAAGAATCGATACATAAATATTAAAAAAAAATCAAAACCCAGCAACAATTATAAGGACGAATTTCAAGTAGAATTAGTACGAAGAATTGAATCAGTATTTTTCTTTTTATTGAATTCCATAATAAAGGTTTATAAGACTGATCTTTAACATATGAAATTTGAATCTAACACGTACGTATGCATTTTTTTATTGATATTCCTCTCCAGTGTTAGGATTATATGTCACTAGAGGCATATGAACAATCACTCCACCGTTTATATCTGGCGTTTTCTGCTATAACCACAGCTGCCCTTTTCAATTTTTATATGTGCGTCATCTGACTGGAGAAAGTGCACATGTGTATATGTAAGTTTTTTTCTTGTTAATTCCCCACTTATATGCTTTAGTGCATATTAGTTTCTTGTTTTGGGTTTCATTTAAGCTCAATCAATTGGAGTCATGAATCATGAAGCAGCACCGGTTTTATATAGCTGTTGTATCATATACACATACAAGGGTTCCAAATTGAAATTCGAAAAAACGTATCAATTGTTTAATTGTAGAAAGAGCCACCATCTTTTATTAGTAGGTGAAGTCCTGTAGTAGCTGCATTACAAACTGACAATTAACTGCATGTGTAGTTGGCCTGTCGAGTAAATTTCATCAAAAATAGGAAAAGAAACAGATAACACATCAACTTACAATGAATTAAGTTTTAACTAATTAAGGCAATCAAGAGATATGCGTGAAGGCCCCGTCGAGGAAACAGACTTTCATACTTAAGCTACTAGATTGCAAGCCCGGATAAAAAAATTAAAAAAGAAAATAACGCGTACACACTATCCCCAACTACATTATTAACAGAAAGTATGTGCGTGTCCAGTTAAATTGTAACGTCATAGGTACAGTACCTATTAAGTTTTACTTAACTTTATTTAACGTTAAATTTCTTTTGATTTCAAAATTTTGTATATTGCGACCGGATGATTTTAAAGTCGGCATCAATGTCCGCGCGAACCAAAATTTTTCTTGAAGGCCATTTGAACGCTTACATGTCCGTTATCTATTCTTATTCTCAGAATCATATATAACTGCTGAATGCTTGCTGTTTCAATATATGGTGGGGTAAAGCCCAAATAGATATTATCACCTAGTGAATGAGAACATTGGAATGTATTTACGAATGTCTGCTCTCGCATGAAAATGAAATCCAATGACCGGAGCCCGGGGCTTCGGGATGATTTTTTTTCAGCCTAATAGAAGCGCCTATGGCGATCTCCCGAGCCGAAAAAAAAACCCGTTGAAAAAAAAGTTTTTTATGCAAGGGTTCGATCTAGTGGAGGTATCTTGACAAAAGTGTATTAAATTGCTTATGTGATATGTCCACTTTCGATTGTTTTGTGTAAAGCAAATTGTTCAAAATGTCGTATCAAATCAACCGTATAAAGATGCGCAGCCTTGGGCAGCTTGGCCCACTTATAATTAATTAACTTGATAAATCTATTAAGCCAATGTGTTTATGGCCCCATTCCATTATGTAAAACTGTCAGTAACCTATCTTTCGAATAGTACTCGCTGCTAGAATCTAGATACTATAGTCCGAGAGACTTCAAGGCCCAGATATCAATATTCATATATACATGGACATGTATGATAGATGTACTCGTACTTGTATTCAATTGATGCACATTGTGAGCATGTGAGGTATTTAAACTGTATCTGAACCATGTTTGATTAAACCAGAAACAATTATACACGAACAATCATCGATCTTATATATTCCATATGGCATGATTTCAGAATTAAAATTCATGAACTTGAATGGAGATCATCACATGTGTGAACTGACATGAGCTTGTTTGGATTGATTCAGCTTGGAATAGAATCACCTGTCAGGAAATCATTAATGAATGTTGTACTTTCTTAAACAGATGTCACAAAAATATTGGCAACAGCTGCTAGTGTTCAAAGAACAACAACGTTAATTTCAGTCATTTTTTCCTGATATTCCCTTATAGCTCATATGAATAATCAAAACCTCTTAAAACCATTTGCTGGAGCCAGAACTGTGACCTGCTTAAATTATTCGATATTGAGGGTCGACTTTTTCTTGATGCATGACTGCGTACTACTCAAATTCTAGAAAATAGATATATAAGATTTGAAGAAAAGAGAACGACCGATATGTTTCAAAAGTTAAAACTATATCTGTGAAGGACAGATCGTACCACGTTAGTACGCGTTAAGGTAAGTTAGTTTTCTCAAAATAACACGTGAACAAGGGTTGAGGAATATTCTCTAACGTAGCCAGGTGGTATGGTCTGCAGTCAGGTCAGAGATCAGGTTGTCTCCAGTCAGCTTCCAAGTCAGGCTTGTGAGGAGTCAAAACAGAGTCAGCATTCACATGGGGTGAATCCTGAAATCCCTCCGACTGTGTTATCTTACATGAGTATGAGTACGTACACACTACACCTGATTATTTCAGAGATTGTGCACACATATACCATACCATGGTTTCTAAAACATGTAAAAATCATTCAACTACATAGACCGGGCCAGAATGGGAAGAGGAAGGAAACCGTTAAGAGATACGTCCTATTAATGACCCGTGCTCCTACTCTACACCAAAATCAGGGGTTAAGTTCTCACTAAGTTCTTTAGGGATGCACAGACTCTGAATCGGGCGACAGCTTGGACACCTCAGCGATGAAAAAAAGAAACGCACTTACTATGCCATAACAATTGAAACGTTTTTTCTCACTACAACTTACAAAGTTACTTAAGAATTGGCAATTGAGCCTCTCTGTTCTCACGATATATCGTTGCACTGCGTCTGTAACACAAGCTGATATACCAAGACCAACACCGAGAACATGAACAAAAACAAGTACTGAAGAACACCACCGTACCCCTGTTTTGACTGTTTTTTCCGACCTACAACACTACACTATAGTATACAAACTATCCATCATATCTAACTATACCATATCAGACAAGACACTACAACACAACACCGCAATATGACCACTGCTTCAGCTCACAGTCCCAGTGAGAATCGCACATATATACCTTTGGCCCTGGAAGACCTCATATATCTTTGTTACCCTGAACAGTTACAGAATCCACATCTTGTCCAGCAGTTACTGGTCTCTGATGGTAATAATTTACAGCTTTCGAAACCATGGCATTCTTTGAAACATCAAAACTATTTTTCTGGTGAGAACTTTCAACAGTTTATCAAAGATTCCCATTGTCAAGAAAACTTGGATTTCCTTTTAGACATATACCAATATGAACTACTTTGGAATAAAGAAGTTTCTAATGTTGACGGATCATCTACAATATGCCATACTCTTGCTTGTGAACGGAAAAGATTATTTGATCCTGACAGTCCGGAAATACCTAACAACTCACCTATCGATACCAGCAACAGCAACAAAAACCACAACAATAATAACAACAGCAGCAGGATAAACAGTCCAGATTCAAAGAAGATCTGTCTGCCACAACATAAAGATTGTACAACAAGATCATCATCACCATCTAATTTACCTACTCGTGTAAGACATTATACAGGTTTAAAAAGTTCCGGAAGGAAAGTCAACAGACATTCACATGCCCATTCCCGTTCCCTCTCGTATCGTTCCCATTCTTCTACAGAACAACAACAACGCCTCCGCAATCACGACCTTGTATTTGAAATGGATTATTCAGACTCTGACAATGATACAGAAAGTGCAACAGCAAAATCTGAACAAGGTGACTCTATTTCTGTCGAGATTCACAATTTTTGGGCTCACTTGATGCAGCAATACATATTTGAAGGTTCTCCTAGCGAAATCAATTTACCTTTTGAAGCCCGCAAAGAAATCATCTCAGAAAATTCCAAACATCAAAATGACGAAAATTGCTGTTTCCATGATCCATGTGTGCTACTGAAAGCTAAGAAGTTGATCCTGTCTTTACTACGTCAAAATGTGTATTGGTCATTTATCAGGGCTCAAGAGGCCAAAATATTCGAAAATGAAGAGGATAACAATATAAATGAGGCAAACAAAGTCCCTTCTATCAATGTTGACTTACCAAATCCTGTCATTTATGGACTAGCTAATCACGTCTCTATCCCTCAAAATCAAAGAAACATTGGCCCTGGACATTACTGTCACAGTTTAAACAACACTAATCACATCAACAACATTGATATTAACCATCATATGCACGATGATCAACATCACAGTTACTCTCATACTGCTAGTTCAAGATCAAAAGAAGCTCAACTAAGTGCATCCCATGATTCATCTTTCTTAAAGAGCGATTCACTGGTTATACCAACTCCTTTGAAACCTACAAATAAATCATCATCCGCTTCTTCATTACCTCATATCTCTTTTTTGTCCACTGGCAATCCTAAGTCTGTTCCTGTGTCATCGTCCTCTTCATCATCATCACTATCTAATAGCAATACTAATGCCAATGATACTTCAAGCGTGACATCTCCAGTGACCAGAACATCAACTCCCTCCCCAATCAGAAAGACACTATTAAGCTTTGGATCATTGAGAAGAAGACTAGATAGACGTGAGAGAAAAGGAAACAGTAATTTGAACAACAATAGCAGCAATAACAACAATTCCAACAATTTATCTGTTTCCACACGCAGTAGGCCAAGTTCGACTTCCCCTTCACCGTCTCCCCAATCTGCTCCTCCGATTTCATCATCCAATGCTTCTAGCTTTCCATCCAGATCCCGTTCTGTTTCCGTGAGACATCATAAGACAACACCTAATTTACCATCTTTGAAACCTACCCCTGTGGTGGTTCCAACCCATTCCAAAACCTCTCCTCTGTCAAACATCATCACATCTTCTACCCCTATTGCTTCTCCTCTGCCACATCATTCTGGTAATTTAACGAAACACTTGAATTCTAATCTCAACCGTAGTCAAAGCCATGGTCACAGTCATAGTCATCACTTTCGTTCAGTCTCAAATCCAGTTTCTAGATCTAAATCCACTAGTCATCGTCCCCAATCACAAGCCCGTCGTGAACGTTCAGCTAGTCCTCTTTCACCATTAGAAAAATCAGCGATCATTATGAACTCTAGTTATCCTGAACAGCCGCCATTTAATGATCCATCTTCGTCAACAAAAACATACACTTCTTCAATTGGTGTTTCGTTAGTCGTCCCTGAACCATCCCGTCAAAGTTCAATGTCTGCTGGTGTCTTTAAATATCCCAATTCTTCTCCATACAATGCTCCTCAATCGGCTCAACGTCAACAATCTCCAATCACATATGGACGTCATTCCACTCCTGTTGCTAATACTTCCAGTTCAAACACTTTAACTTCAACCATCTCTGAGCATGTAGCCACGACTTCTCCCATCAGCTCAATCGTCACCACCACAACAACATCACCATCATCTACATTAATGAGCACAGAACAATTAATCAATGAACTGAATTCGAATTTATCTGAACCATACACATCAACAACCAGTCCAATCACCCAAAGCTCTCAAGCCAACCTAAGCTCAACTTCAATCTCAGCTTCACAACACCACCTACCGTTAAACTCACCGTCTTCAAACTTTATTTCTTTTTCAAACTCTTCAACTTCATTGTCTGGTCATTCAGGTTCTGGATCGTGTTCAACGAGTAGTCGTTCATCTTCTTGTATTAGAGCTGAAAGTGATGGATATGTTAATACTTGGGATTTGAACGGGAGTACTGAGCGTGGACTGGCTGATTTGAGTATCAGAGACGACTGATTAGTCTTTTTTCAGAAGTCTACAACTATGTTTCAATTTTTTTTGGGTTCAATTAGATTGATTCTGGACATTCATTTTTTTATTTTCCTATTTTGTTTCACTTTGTCACTGTCCTATGGTTATGGCCATTATTTATAGAGCGATTACAGTTGCAAAAAGTTTCACTAAGAAGAAAAGTAGAACATATCCTTGCTATCATCATCATCCATGTAGAAACCCATTCAACTTCCTTTCTTTTCTCCTGTTATTTTAATTGGGTTATTTATGTAAGAAAAAAACGCACACAGTCATGCACACTCACCAACGTTCACTTTCCATTATACCTACGTTTTTCAATTCGAACAATATTGTTCCAATTATTTATCAAATTTATGATCAATCAAATTTTTTTGTTGTCTTGTTTTCACCTGACTCTCTTTATCTTTTTGTTTATTTCTTGCTTTCTCTTGATCTGTTCTTAGGTTTTTTTTATTTCACTTTTCAGTTTTACTTTTCTAATCAGCTGAAAATCGACAACGGTTCTCCATATGGCCCTTTTCTTATTTTATTTGCGCTGTACATATTCTAATCAGTTCCTTTTGCATCTTCCATCTTTTTTCTCTTTTATATCGTTGTTTTATTTCAACTGATCCATGTTGCATGCTTTTCCTTGTCGGCCAATATTATCTTTGTACATTAGAGGATCAACAATCATATTTATTGAAAATTCATATAGTTATACCTTTTCTTTAGCTTTCTTTTCTTATAATGACTTGATTCTTATAGCTTTGAAATCACTCAAATTCATACTTCTACATAGTTATATTTTATATAAGATCAGACGCGTAAACTGGATCCCAGATTATACGTGTAGATAGGGTGTCTCGAGTTACAAGTCACAACCTGCCGGGTTCATAAATAATAATATATATGTCCTTTCAACTTTAAACGGCACATGAAACCAGGAGCTTACAGTTCATGGATAAACATTTAATGTTAATTACATTGTGTCTATAGCATGATATCATAAAAATGGAAATGCTAATTCGGGGTTTGCAACAAAATTGTATGCACACTTTCAGAGTTTGGCACATAACGCATGCATACGTTAAACTCCGGTTTGCATGCATCTCGATCTACATACTCAGAAATCGAACGATCTTTTTGCTTTATATGAGTAGCTAGCCTAGTACCTGTGTTTAGCTTGTTGTAAGATGGTATGTGCAAGTGCAAGCTCACTCTCTTTTTTATGCTTTACTGCCTTAAACGACAACAAATGCTATGAATAAGCCAATTGTTTTCAACAAAAGTTATAACTCACCGTTGATCCCAGGGCTTATTCACAGCCCATATATCTGAAATCCAGAGTCCAGACCTGTGGCCAGAAGGTCTACAAGCATATATATGCATAAATCAGTTGATCGATATAAGCTGTTGACTTGTTCGTTGAAATAGAATTCACATGTTAATTCTTGAAGCCATGTCGAGGCTTATAATTTTTCATTTTGATCGATATATGAATTTGACAAAATTTCATTCGACACTAGTCAGTTATCCTAGTCAAAATTTGATGAGAGGAAATCACTTAGTGATTAGCCGAGATCGAATTGTTCTCTCGAGTCTCAAACCTTTTGTTCATAGGCCATATCACATTATCCCAGTTGTGTAAACTCCACCTCGTCTTCCTCTTCTTAATTTCAGTATACCATATATAGAAAATTAAATTACAATTCTCATGACAGGCACAAACTGCTCACTCTTTACATAGCCGAGTAGTTAGTCCATATACGTAGCTACTAACGTGGTGACAATTTTTTTTCAAATTTGTCCTACATATGTATAGTCGCAACCTACAGCCATACGTGTGCTAGTTACTAGTACTAGTATGTGACCCACACGTAGTAGTAGAGTTCAACAATTGAGCTAAATATTAATTTCACACATTTTTTTGCATGTTCTGGAAGTAGACATGTGACAATACAAAGATTCCAGAAGCTAGATTATAATCTCATCTAGATCTAATGTATTATACATGAATTTGACAGATCTTTGGTGTGGATGCCGCCGTGTACGCTTGAATTGGAAATAATTTTGTGCAAAATTTGTAAGCTTGCCTTATGAGAGCTTTGACATGAACCAATTGCCATTTTCAAGCATAGTCATCGATCAAATATGTACATAGCCAGTCGAACCCATAAAAAGCATTTAAAAGAGAGTATATGACTTAAGCAACTACCCTTATAAACGTTGAAACTTGAAAATTTTTAAACATGCAAACTAGAAAGATTTCGGCTGCTTGCAATTGAGGGATGCATTCATGTAATATTGCCTTAACAGAATACAAGGATCTAGGAAAATATTCCCTACCAAGTTCCTGCCTGCCTTCATAATAATCAAATTGATTGATGAAACAACTCAGAAGCGCACATAACAAGTCACGAGCCATGAGTCTCGACTACTCTAAAAGCAGTGGTACATGGATATATTCGGTTGATAGCTAGAAAATACTTTTACAAGAGCTTATACATGATCTACGTTGTAACTGACAGATTACCCATGCAAGTCAGATACGTAGGCATACAAAAGTTATAAAAGAAAAAAACTAAAAAAAAATAAAGTGGAAGTAGACACACTGCCCAATGGATTTGTTATAGTACATTGAATCGAATAAAAGAAAAAGATGAATCATAAGACTCACATACTAAACATCATTAATTTTCGGAACCACTATATCCACGGTAGTCAAAAAAATAAGATTCAAACCATTCGAGCCGACACCCGAAGCAATCACAGAAACAAAGTAACCAGTGCCAATGTTGAAGGATGCACTAGAATCACCCGTCACGTAGTAATTCAGCCAATTGGAGGGCCACCTTTAGGAACATTTGGAACTGTAGTTCCGGAAATGGATGATCCTGTATTCGAACTGCCACTTCCCTGTCGATACAGATTTTGCTGGCCTTGGAGGGGAGCTGGCAATGATCCAGAGCCACCATTAGCAGGAATATCTCCCACAGGAAGCATCATGGACACAAGTGGGATATTCGTGGTAGGTATCTGGAAAGTGTTTAAACTTGAGCTTGAACTTGGGCCATCCCCGCTACGTCTTTGTTGAACAGTGCTCATATTTATGACTGGGCCTGAAATAGTAGTGGTTGTTGTTGTTGATGATGTGGAAGGGTTACCAGAGGCTGGTAATGCTAAGAAAGGAGGACCATATAGCACCAAATTCTTTAGCAGTGGGGGCTTGCTAAATAATATATTCCAAGCCTTGGTAGCTTCAAAAGATGGTCGCGATGATTGAAGTTGTGGACTGTGTCTTGAATCCAATTGTTGAAATTGTTGTGTCTGGGGCTGATATGGACTCTGCTGTTGCTGTAATACAGGAGGAAGAGGAGGAGGTAATGGTGGAGCAGTAGCAGGAGGAGGGTGAGGAGGAGGAGCGCCTGCATAAGGATACTGTTGTTGATATTGAGGTTGGAATTGTTGTTGATGTTGTATGACAGGGAAAAACTCTGGCTTTGACGGCATCTGTGGAAAAGGTGAATGAGGCTGCTGTTGCTGTTGCTGTATCTGACCCACTGAGTACCCCATAGTTTGATATTGGGGTTGATGAGGTGAATTAAGAGGCATCTGAGGGGAGCCAAATTGGGGTGTATAAACAGACTGTCCCGGATTATATGATGATGGTGTCGGTGTAGTAGATTGTTGCAACTGTTGTGGTTGATGTTGTGGTTGAGGCTGCTGATATGCTGTTACAGGATAAGGTGATGATCTAGGAGGTATAGCAAAGGATTTTTTGGCCACCGATGGTCTGTTAAGGAAACCTGAATTATCAGGAAGTATAGGTTGTTGTTTGTGTTGGCTGACTTGTTTCCAAGCTGGTTGATGATCATAGTACAATTGTTGAACCTCCACTAGGTTCAATATGTTTTGAAGAACACTGGAAAAGCCTAATGAGTCATCTGCAGGCACATCTGGATTACCATTTTCTTCTTTCAAAGATGGAATGGGTTCAGTAATACAAGCTTGTGAAGTATTAGGAATGGCCAATAATGCAATTAAATAATCGTAATCATTGTTCTCTGATCTTTGTTGTTGGTTTTGGGAGTTATCCATTTGAACACGCATAATAAAATTTCTGATATGGGAGGCGATTGCAACCAAGGCGTTCTTAACTTGTTTAGCTGATTCCCAATTTGTTTCTAAATTGCTCAACAACTTTGAGATAATCTCAACAAACTTATCCAAAAATTTCAGAATCTGGGTATTGAAACACAATTTGGGAGCGTTGATTAGGCAATAGAAGTAGGAGACACATGCTTGATGAATTATTTCTATTGACGTATACTTGAAAGTCATTTTCTTGGCACTATTTAGCTTATCGTAGGTCATAACAATTTGACTGGAAACTTTGAAAAGTAACTCTAGTTCAGTGATATTCAACTTTGCTCTATTGATACTTGGCTTGTACAAATTGTGAATCAGAGAAAAATAATTCAAAACTGCAAAGTCTGAAATGGTTTGGACAGCATTTTTCAATCTGGGGTTTCTGGTAATGGAAATTGTATCTAAAAACTTCAGCACTAGGCCATTCAATGATTTATGTGTTTGAAAAGTAAAACTATCAAGATTGATGTAGTTCAACAAAGAGAATCCAGAGGTTCTTGAACCATTGACAAATTGATGTATTTTCCCTTGAAAATTTCTCAACTCTGAAAAGAAAGATGGTACTGTGAGGTTATCATCTTGAAGAGGATTCATTATAGTAGTGATAGACAAAGCAGTAATATCAGGATCCGACAATGTGAAAGGTTTATCGACAAAACAACATACCTGGCGTTCCAAAGAATAAAAGCTCCAAAATGTAAGTCTATGTGTATGTGAATAATTGTTACAATCTAGATCATTTATATTTAAATTCTTGATGTTCATTGTGTGTGAAACCAACTGGTTATTATTGTTGATAGGGTTGTTTTTTAAATTGGCCCCATAGAAATGTTCCCATGACTGTAAAGTTTCTTCTGAATAAAGCTCCATATCATTTATTAGACCGGCGGCAAGCAACATGATATACCAAACACCAGGTTTTATTGGTTTGAGAAGCCCAAAGGTTGCCAGAAGAAGTAAGGCTTGCAACGACTTCAACTGGATGGAGTTTGTTTTCGGTATGGATTCAACTGATAACTTTGGCAAATCAACATGAAGAAACTTGTTTAAAAAAATTGTTGATGTTAAATAATAACTGTAGGCGTCTGCTTCGATTTTGGGATCAGTTGAAGAGTTGGAGGAAATGGAACCTGATGGATTCATCAATGATGCTAAAGATGAAGATGTCACGGGTACTGCAGGGAGTGAAATAAATGAGCCTATGGCCATAGTAATGTAGATGAAAAACAAATCAATGGAACTGAAATTCTCAGCCAAGTAGGTTAAATAATCCGAAGTGTCATCCAATGAAATATGTGATGATTTTGATTCCAATTCATTAAATAGTTGTTCGATTTTCAGGTTCAATGATCCATCATTTCTTAGTATAGGGTGCTCATTCCATGAATGATCGAAATAATTTCTCACAAGTGATAAAGTTAAATTCTTAGAGGGAAGCCTCACCAATCTGTCAAATTCTGGAGGTGAAGGACTGATTGAATCAAAGCTTGAATGTGATGGTATAACCCCGGATGTACGTTGTTGTTGCTGCGTCTTAAAATTGAGTGGAAGTGAGGTTAGTGTGTCTAACCCCACGGTGAAGTAGAACTGATCTTTGGACTTTTTTTGATGATCAGAATCCGGCAATGACCCTTTTCTTGACTGTGATGCTGAATTTGATAATGACTGTTGTTGATCGTTTGACAAAGAGCCAGCAGGTGCTCCGTACTCTTCACGCAATTTCATCACTTTTGTAATTGGATCTTGGACAACGCAGTTGATTTTGGCCCTTTCACAACGTGAGCACTTTGGATATTTGAAATCACATCTGTGTCTTAACGACCGGCATTTTTGACAGGCCGCTTTTACCCTTGTAATCGGAGCCATTTGCCAAGTGATATAGTGATGTTATATAGACTGGAGGAGTGTTTGGCTAGCCAATGTAATCCAATTTGATGAAAATTTAGAAAAGAACAAGAATAGATTTTAGGGACAGGATCGATGAAGAAGTAAACTGTTGGAAAAGTTGGGAGAAATTGATTGATCGATTGATTGATTTGGTGATGCAGTCTACGCCGTCACAGTATGGAATATCAAAAAAAAAATGAAAATCCGTCCTTATTGAGTACTATAAATGGGCAAATTTGCAAATATGTTCGATGATTGATATTAAAAAGAATTTGTGGCGATCCCAAAGCTGAAAAATAGAGGACATGGATTATCTGTAGACAAGGTGACAGAAGTGGTGCATGTTTCGAATGGGGTGCAAGTTGGCATTTGGACATGCACATATATAGTAGGGAGATATAAATAAATTATCATCCCGATTACGATTTTTTTTCATTTATTTAGCTTAATTGGGTGGGAATCTGGTGCAGTACGTTAGGTGGGACTGTAGTACGCGTGGATGTGAGATCATGATCGATGGAATATTCATTGAAGTTGATTCAAGCCTTTGTTTATTCCACCGCATTGCATCACATTCAAGCCAAATTTGTTCTTTGGGTTGAGCTTGAATTATAGGCAGGGATCTTGAGTCCATGAGACATCAATATTGACCCGTCCCCAGCTCCAGATAGGCTTAATCCCAGCTTGAAAGATTTTCCTCCAGGTTAATTGAAGCTTCTGTTTTCGTGCACGCTCTCGCTTAGATGCTCTGTCAGACAATAAGAACCGCCGGTGCACACGCACTGGCCGACTGAATTGGGATCTGGCTCTTAAAAGACTTCAAAAACTCCTTCCGCCCTAGACTTGGTCATCTCACTTTACACCTCATTTTCTGTTTGTTTCTTTAAAGCATGTGACCATATAGGCCAAAATATCACATGACATTATATGTATCCAAGTAACATAATACCCTAAATCCTTTATTTGCTTGTTGGTATTGTTGATATGAGTGAATCACTAACCTAATGCAACTTCAGATTCTAAACAATGCAGAATGAATAGTTATATGATGTGACATTCATGTAATATTTTCATTACGGCTCTCATTTTTAAAATCAATTCGACAATTTTCATAAAATTGGTCGGTTAAAACACTTCATATATATTTTCCAGCAGCCATGAGCAATTACAACAGCTAATATATTCGGTTGTCAATCAACGCTACAGCAAAATTACGTACTATTATACATTGGCCCAAGAAATTGTATGGCAATATGAATCTATTTTGTTGTCATCAAAATTCTTTAGGTTATATGAGAATGACTTCAAAGTTTAAAGAAATACATTATAAGTAATAATGTCAGTGAAAGAAAAGAATCAAACTTAAAAAACGTCGAAGCTCTGTTCGGTTCGATCAGAAATTTTCTTTCAATCAAAATTGAAAGTTAGATGCTAGGGAGCAGTGAACAATTTTTGATTTAACCTATTGCTCTGGTCGAAGTACTGGCCGATCATTAAAGCTCCGGTAAGAGGTCAATTGCTCGGCTAAAGAAATTTGACATGTATATGTACTAGTTAATTGGTGAAAGTGTATACACTCAAATTGTTGTAAGACATGCCATATATATACTGGAAATTGTTCAACGATTTGCTGAAGTAAATTGTATCCTATGCAATTATTGTGAAATTCGAACCCAAATTAATATATATATATATATATTATATGACGTGGTATCCTTAAGAACAAATTCAAATTTACCGATATATATAGCACTGCTAGGTGTACGTTTTAACTGCTTCCCCATAAAAATCTTGAAAACGTATTCATAATGCATATGCAGTGCTGTCAACAATGTCCATTCAACATTCTGATACCGCGTTTCGACAATTGTTTGGAAAGCTGTATTCCACTGGTAAAAAATTGAGTTAGCCAATCTCTTAATCTTTTAGGATATTCATAGTTTTAAAATAGCACTTCTTCACTTTTAACCATACATTATTGCAATCCGTAAAGCATCTCGTCTTCACATACCTTTTTGCTGTGAACAGAGAGGCGGACTTTACGTACTCATAATTGTGTCTACATCCAAGTACTAGTAGAAAAAAATGTTCAGCAGCTCAGAACGTTAAGCGTCGTTGCCAGCCTGCAGTCCGTGCGACATGCATATGTCTTGTTGTAAGCAAAAAAACACATGTACATACTACAGTATCGATCGATAGATAGACTAGGGTGATTTAGTTGATAACTGTAATCATCATTGCAGGATAAACATTACCCATTTGGATCATATATATTTACACAAATGATCCATGGGATCTCTTTGGTGCCCTTATTACTCGAACATATAATTACATATGCAGCTAGATAATAAATAGGTCAACGTGTATGCCTGTATATGATGATACACTGGGTCCTCCTTGCAGGACTCAACTTATTCAAACGTTGGCCTATTAATTTCATTTACTCTAAAACTTACCTTTATTGTTGATTGAAATGATTTATAGTTGAAACTTGAATCTTGATATATGAATCTGAGATTTGAAAACCTACAGGCTGCGTCAGAATAGTAGAAAATGGGCTGCAATTAAGGACATACTTTTTTTTGCTTACAACAACATCATACAAATTGACACTCTTAAATTTATGTCAACGGGGATAAGCAGTTAGTGGATCGCATGTCTTTTTAAGTAGGCATTCTCTTGCAAGCAAATTAAACTTTGTGTCAGTTCGAACATTACCGCGTTGACAAGAAACCAGAAGTACAGCGTAGCTTGAAATTCAAGAAGTGTTGTATCGTTTCCTTGCATTTCCAGCTACTACATTCCCTTGTTGTTGACAATACTCTATATAGAGTCTTATTATAGTAGTGTACACTGTACAGGTATAACAGGTGGTGAATCGTGATCACTGATAACATCTATTTTTTTTCCATGCACATGGCCCATTTATAATGGTGAACTTCGAGGTACGTACTACGGAGCCTGAACGCAAAATTCTTTCTTCTTTTTTGACTTATTCGGCAAATTTCTCTCTGATCCAATTATTAATCATGCACGTTGTCATAATAAAGCTTTAGAGGTACGTATACTTGGAATTCCAAAATTTCCTGAAATGTTTGCAAGTTATAGGTTATTTTTGCATCCATGATTTCCAGGTGCTAATGAATCGATCCTATTGGCCAATTTCCCCTATCCATTTAAGAGTTTGTTGCTTTGTTGATTGTGGTTAGAGTTTTGATGCTCTTTCTTTTCAAGAAGAGCAAGCTTCCAGCCTCCAGGTATAATAGAGTCAATTTTAATGAGACACATTTGAATGTTTGATGCTATAGATATTAGAAGCCTGAATTTCGATATCATATCGATCACATCATCACATCATCGTATCATCAGGTTCTTCATATTTCAGTTTCACCACCAGGTATCTCTGCTGCTTTGCAGTTGTTTCATCATTAGCCATATGTCTTCTAATGCTTGTGTTCCATCATCTGGTTCCTCATGTTCTAGTTCACTTTATTGAGTTGAAGGTTGTACCCAGTCCATTAAATTTGTTACCGATGCCCCTTTGTTCCGAAATTCAGCTCAAAACACTCATTTCAAGTCTATTATAGGATGCCAAATGAACCACTGGAAACCAAAGTCGTTGAATCATTATTCGATAGTTATATGGAAAGAGGTGATTTGTTTCAGAAGTAGTCAAAGCTTAGGCCGTTTGAACTGTTTTGGATTTCTTTTTAGTCTGTACGATCATCTGATGTTTTATTCGCCAAATGTTAGGGATAAGTTGTCGGCAGGCTTCTTGAATTCAACTATTTCCCTCTTGGATTTACAGAAATGCAGATTACACCCAGATAATGGACATGTCCTTGTGCAATAAGGTTTTCCACGTCTCGCCAACCTTGGTTTGGTATACGTCTCAATGAGCTGGAATGAATTTAGTTGTGATACTAATTTTGAAAAAGATCGAACTACACATTGTTTCATTACTGTAAAGAATACTGCTGAATCAGAGTTCAAACCAGCTAGGTCACAACTTACAAGAAGATAACTGCCTTTAGCCCGTATAAGCTAGATAGTTTTCCAGCTATAGACATCGGCTTATTTTTAGTTGATTTACATATGGTTAACTATGAGGGCAAAGTGTGCATGATGGAGAAGACCTTTCAGTCTAGCGAGTTACATTGAAGGGACCTACTTCGGTGTCATGGGTCAAAATTGAAAGAGGTTCTTTCAGTCCCAATCCAGACAGTAAGCTTAACAGAAGACCATTTCAAATGTTTTGACATTTCAAATTGAATAATATTTTTTTTAAATTAGAGTTTTTGTTAACACTTTGAATAGGTTAAAGAAGATGAATCCGCCGTTGTTTCTACCTACATGGTCGAAGAAAGAATTGGTGTGATGGTTCTCATATAGAAAAAAAATAGATTTGAAGTTAGACCATTTTTGGCTTCAGCGGACCATTATATTATATCGTTGAGAATACAAGCATGGGTTCCAATTTCTCAAAGGATTTTGAAGTTAGTGATGCAATAATTAAGAAAACAAAGAATTTTAACGAAGAAAGAAATGTGTCAGTTTCACTTCCGTTTTTGAGATCAAACCGAGAAGTACTAGACTTATTCTTTGCTTCGGTGACACTGGTTATATATCCAAATATTGTCTGAATTCACACTATAGATTTTTTCATTAAGCTGTCATTCTTTACATGACTTCAGAATTTCGGTGAACAGATTGTTAAGGGACATGCCAACTCACTCGCGTTGAAACTTGGTGATGAGGGGTTGTTAAATATAAGACAGATGTTAAAACGAAGACAATTTTGATGCTTGAATTGATATTTTAAATTACAGTTGATATAGCTGCAAGGACAGCACTTTCAATTAATTGACCAAATCACCTCAGCTCAATATAGACCTATCAGTTTGCCCTTCCTTTTTCAGCATCTGCAGATAATAAATAATAAAAGTTGGCTGTTAGAAAAGACCGATGCTGAGAGGGCTTCAACTTAATATATTTGTTCTTGTTAATCTTAGAATATCAAGCACATGGATCACTTACCAAATACCGTGGTCGGCAAGGTACGGTTGGTTATGAAAGATATATATGGCCAGTAAATACGTAAAAATTCAAAAGGTTCCATTTATTGAAGGAGGGAAGAAATTGCCTTCGGGGACAGAAATCAGCCGGTCATTAGCCCTATTGTAATAGCTTCGCTCGTAGAGGAGAAGTGTGAGAGGCAAAGTAACGCATCCATACACACCCGTACACCGAAGATCACGAATTTCACATCAGATTCAACAGTGCTTGTTGCTGAACATTCCTCATTAATATGAAATAACAACAACTGAAACTTAGTTCCGCCAACTACTACACGTTCCTATTTCACATCAAGACTCAATTGCTGTCCCCTTTTGCCTCCTGCTGACAATTGTACTGTTTGCATCATCATCATCAGCTTCCCTCACTCCATTATCCTACGTTAAAGGTTTGAACAAAGCCCCAATTTCGATACTTAAATCAAGTCTTACAACAGTTGATCGTTGAATTTCAGGTGCTCTTCCAAAAAACAGATTTATACTGAGGATCACTGAAACCTATTTACAATGTCCACAGTATGTTTCCTTTTGACTATATCATCTCTTGACCTATGATTTCCTTTGATAAATTGTTTTACTAACGTGTTGTCATATTTACTAACTCAATATAGCCTGCCAATGGGACTCAGAAATCGCAAGGTGCTCCTGCGCCAGTGCAGAAAACATCTACTCTACAACAACAAACACCCTCTGAGAAGAGTGCCCCAATTGAAATTCCAGCAAAGCTTTCCAAAAAACATTTAACCACTAACACAAATGGTTCTAAGATGGAGCTGGATGTCTTAAACTTGGCTGGTCCAGTCACCAAGTCTATTGACAAAAAGAGTTTAAAAAAGGCCGCTGAGTTGGAGGCTCAAAAGAGGCAACCCCACGATGCTGCCTTTATGGGTTGGAAAGAAGTTGCCGGTTTCCAAGAAGGTGATGAATTAACTCCAACTGATGAGATCATGGATTTGTTGACCAGATCCACCTTTTTGGATGAATACCTGCCTGAAGTCGCTTACGGTGATTGGTATCATACCGTTGGTGTTGTTTTCATCGGTTCCTTTCTTTCTTGGTTTCTAGGTAGATATAGCTTTTCTCTAGGTCCAGTCTTTTTTATCACCGTTCTTACTGCTGTTTACTATCGTACCTCTATCAGAAAATACAGACATTCTATCAGATTGGAGGCCCAAAGAGAGTTTTCCGTCAACAAGATCGAAGATGATTTTGAATCAATGGATTGGATGAACGTTTTGTTAGATAAGTTATGGCTTTACTTAGAACCTTCTGTGGCCAAGATTGTCTGTGACCAAACCAACCAGATTATGGCCACTTTGCCCCTACCTGCTTTCATTAAACAAGTTTGGATAGGTACTTTTACTGCTGGTACAAAGCCACCAAGAGTTGACAAGGTCAGAACATTAGGTAGAACCGCAGATGATGTTACTGTTATGGATTGGTGGGTTTCTTTCACTCCAAATGCTTTGGAAGATTCCACCGTTAAGCAAATGAAGAACAGAGTTAATCAACACGTTATCGTTAAGGCTAAGTTATTTGGTTTGACTCTTCCTGTTGTTGTCTCTGATGTTTCATTTAGTGCTAAGATTAGAGTTAGATTGAGAATGATGACCAATTTCCCTCATATTCAAACTGTTAATGTTTCCCTGTCTGAACCACCTAAGTTTGACTTCATCTGTAAACCAGTTGGTGGTGATAACATTTTCTCCTGGGAAGTTTTGAACATTCCTGGTTTGTTGATGATGATCAATGAAATGATTGTCAAGTATGCTGGTCCAATGTTCTTTTCTCCTTTGTCTTTTGAAGTTAACTTGGAACAATTGTTGAATGGTAATGGTATGAATGGTGCTCTGGGTATCTTGGAACTGAACATTAAGCATGCCAAGGGTTTGAAAGGTGCTGATACATTCAACAACACCATTGATCCTTATTTCACATTTGGTTTTGGTAACAAAGTGTTGGCTAAGACCAAGGTTATTCCTGATACCACTGAGCCTGTTTACAACGAAAATGTTAGAGTTATGTTGAAGTCTTCCGCTGAACCAATGGCCGTTGTCCTTTACGATGAAAACGAGACCGATGGCAGAAAGGATAAGTTTATGGGTGCTGCTTTGTATGATTTGGATGAATTGATGGAAAAGGGTGAAATCACCAACGTCACTTTACCAATCTTGAGAAATAACAAGCAAGCTGGTGAAATCGTTTTTGATGTCAAGTACATGAAGACTTTACAAGGTTCCAAGTTACCTGATGGTTCATATACTGCTCCTCCTGATTTAAACACCGGTGTTGCTAACTTGCAATTGTTAGGTGCTAGATCTTTCTCCGAAAATGAAGAGAAACCTGCTGCTGTTTTCACTGAGATTTATGTTAACGATGAATTGAAACTCACCTCTGGTGGAAGTTCTGGTGTCAAAGAAGCTGTGTGGAATTTGAATGTTGAAGATATTGTCACAGATAGATCTAAGTGTAAGGTTCGTGCTATTATCAGAGCAAACAATAAAGCTAAGACCATTATCGGTTCAACTACTTTACGTTTGGGTGATATCATTGATGCTAGTTATGTTGGTAACAATTGGTTCACAATGCACAAAGGTTTGGGTGAAGTCAAATTGGCCTGTAACTGGAGTTCTGTTGAAATTTCTGGTATTGGTGGATCAATTGGTTACACGGAACCAATCGGTGTCTTGCGTGTTGAGATTGAGAAGGCCGTCGGTTTGCTCAATTTGGAAAAAATCGGTGTTGTCGATCCATACGTTAGAATTTTGATTAATGGTATTCAAAGGGCTAGAACTTTGACCCAAGAATCCACTGTTGACCCTGTTTTTAATGAAGCTATTTATGTTCCAATTTCTTCTCCTAATCAAAGAGTTACCATTGAAGCTATGGATGTTGAAAGATCAACTCCAGATAGAACATTGGGTAGTTTCCAAGTTAGATTGAATGAAATCATCGATTTCGATGAAACTGGTGAACCTATTCAAACCGTTGTCGAATCTAAGAAGGGTACCGTAGTCCATCCAAAGAGAGGTGCTCATGGTTTCATTAAATACAACCTGGCATTCTTCCCAACTCTGCCTGTTGTTTCTCCAGAGGATATCAAAGAACAACAACAGAAAGCAGCTGCCAGAGCCAAGGCTGAAGCCAATGCTGCTGCCGGTATTGATCCTAGAGAAAATGGTGTCAAAAGATCCAAAACTCTGCAAGAGACTGATTTCGAAGAAGATACTAAACCAAAGATTGATTTGCCTTTAGAAAGATTAACCGAGTATGACTCTGGTGTTTGTGTGTTCTCTGTCATGGATGGTATCTTCCCTAAGGAAGGTTATCTACAGGTCTTCTTTGATAAGAATGGTTACCCAGCTTTCCAATCAAAGTTGGTTTCCCAGAGAAGAAATAGAGTTAATTTGACTACTGACTGTATGGTTAAGGAGTTGAACAAGTATTCCACTGTTACTCTTAAGTTTACCTCTAACAAAAATGCCGATATTACAAAGCCTGGTATCAAAGAGATTACGATTCCAACCAAAGACTTGATCCAAAACTCTTACATGAAACCTACTGTTATGAAGATTGGAGATGAATCCTGCAAGATCAAGGTTATGACAAGATGGATTCCAGTTTTGATGGATAGCCTTCCACCTGCTGACTCTATTGGTAACTCCGGTAAATTAAGTTTGAGATTGGTCAGAGCTAATAACTTGCCTGTGGGTGATTCAAATGGTAAGTCTGATCCGTTTGTCAAGGTTTACTTGAATGGTAAGGAAGAATTCAAGTCAAAGACCATCAAGAAAACTTTGGATCCAGAATGGAATGAAGAATGTTCATTTGACGTCGACCACAGAACCGCCTCCACTATTCGATTTAAGGTTAACGACTGGGATTTTGGTGTTGAACAAGATGATAAATTATCTGAAGTTACCGTTCCTCTTTCTGAACTGGACCCATTCTTAGGACAATACGAAGAAAAGGTGTTTGAGTTAGTGGACGATAATGGTGCCCCAGGTGGAACAATTACCATACAATACCTATTCACCCCAGAATACCACACTCTTTTGTCTGCCGAGAAGAAACTACCTAATGTTGGTGGTGCCGCTCTTGATGGTGCTTCTACTGTCGTCGGTGGTGCTGGTAAAGTTGTTGGAGGTGCCGCCAAGGTTGGTGGTAAGGTTTTGGGAACCGGTGTTGAAGGTGCTGGTAAGGTTGTCGGTGGTGTTGGTAAAGTTGGTGGTAAGGTTGTGGGAGGTGTTGGCGGACTGTTTAAGAAGAAGAAGAAAGATGATGCTGACGAGTAATCTTTTCGAGCCATTTTGCTGTTGTGTTTTTGAGTATTTGTTTTTTCTTTAGTCAAGCGATCAATTGCTAGGTTTCTTCTTTTTTTCAATTCTGTGTTAATTATACAGTCTTTCGCCAAAATTTCTCTTTTTGTTTTCATCCATATCTTCTTACTCCTTTTTTTTTGTCTTTAGTTTTTTTTCAGTTTACCTTTGTTCATATTTAACTTGTTCTGTATTTCTCTTTTGTATACGTTTCTTTGTTTCTTTTATCTAACTTTTGTGACCCTATATCATTTCTTTTATACTTGTGTTTTTAAATCATATGACTAAAATTGTCGAATATCATCAATAGAAGGCAGAAATCAAAGTTGTCAGCGCTCAACGGCCATGACCAATTGACTGCCAACTGGGCTGTGTAGGCTTTAATTTCGTGCAGACGTGGGATTTTTGAACACGACTTCAACATTATCACTGTAACTGTACACTTGTGGTAAGACTTAAGCGGACACTTCATCTACACCACTAGCACACAACAACACCTAAAATTCTCAATATGAATGGCTTGATAAATATAAATGACAACTCGGTAACCGGAGTTGTATCAGAACAACAATCTGAGCAGTCTGAGATGCATGACAACACCCCCACAACTGGTACTGAAGAAATAGGCATAGATGATGACGATGATGAGGACGATTTCGGTGATTTTGAGGAGGAAGGTGATCATGATTTTGGAGAGTTTACAGAACAAGTTCCAATTCAAGAAAAGATTACCGAGAACCAGTCAATTCCATCTGGTTCGGTAGGATTTTCCCCATTCAATTCAAATTCAACTAACGCCGGCATATTGGATTTACAACAGAATATGGAATCTTCTAAAGAACAAATCAACCTAATACTTAATGATATATTCAAGAATTCACACTTTCCAGCACATTCTGGACAAGAATCGACATTTCATTTGAGTGAAAGATGCAGTACAGTGTTCGACCGCTTAACCCAAGAGCCACGAAATCTTAAACAGATCAACTGGAAGAAATCGTTGATAAAGAGGCAATTATTTGTTAGTTTGCAGATTCCAATTGACTTGGATGAGTTGAAGCCTGTCGCTAATAAAAAGAAGAGCATGTCAAAAATATATGATCAAGCGTCAACTAAGAGTGCCGTTGATAATGAGGTGCTCAATATGGTTCCACACTTCGACACACTAAATATCGACGATAAAGAGAAAATATTAAAGGAGACCAATTGTACATTGGAAGAGTATTTCAAAAAACTGCAACCATTTGCTTATTACAATTCATTGCCTAAAGAGGAATTACAAAAGAAAGAATCTGAGTTAAAAGGGATCAAAGATGAATTACTCCAACTTGTTAGTTGTTGGAATAAAAAAGAGGACGAGTTGAAGAGTGATAACCTCATTTTTTCCTCATATGTGGAGAATTTAGTTGGAAATACACAGAAAATGAGAAGAAATTTGGATAGGGTCTAAAATTATAAGTTTATTATTCTTACTTTTCTATATTTCACAATAAAATTAGTTTTTGAAAAATTATATTGCGCGTTTAGAGAATATGGTTATAATGATTTCATCTAAAGGGCTTGGTTACCATAACTTTTTACAAATAATCCCAAAGCCTTAATGGGAAATAAAAATTTGTAGTTTGGATATTCGATGGCACAAGAATGGTTGAACACCCCTTCCACTTGCTCAAACAACCATTCACCTGAGCTTAATTGCCTTTCTAGTAGAATTTTGATTCCTCTCTCAATAACTTTCTTATTTGGGTACTTGGCCAAAAGAAGGCCAATCAACGCCCATGCAGTTTGGACAACCAAAGAATTCTTTGTACTCACGTAAGTATGGGTTTCAGAGCTTTTCATTGATTCACCCCAACCACCATCAACAAGTTGTCTTGAGGCTAGAAAATCGCATCCTTTTCTGACAGCTTCATTATTCTCATAGTATTGACCGTGTTCCGATAATGCTTCAAGAGCAAACATTCCAGCATAAGTGAAGCATATACCCCAACATCCATACCAAGATCCATCTGGGGCTTGTGAATCGACAATGTAATTAATCGCTCTGTTAACTGCTGTTTCAATTTCCTTCGATCTATAATTGTGAAACTTATTGAAATAAACTAAACCAAGCACGGAAGAATCTGTGCATTCAATATAAGGATACTCGACCATAATATTACCAAACACTTCAGCAGGATTTAACAGTTCTAGCAGTGGGGTTGCCTTGATGCTTTCGTATGTTGAAAATGAACCAAATTCAAATGATCCGACATTTTGCAAGGATAATAGTACATCAATGGCAGGTTTCAGTTTATTCATGTCATATAAGGAATGGACATCCTGATACTTTTCTGAGTTCATAACCATAACAATTGCTTTGATGGACTCTGCTGTACAGTCGGTCACTGTATAGCCTTGTTCTTTCATGGAGAAAGGCCATGCACCAATTCTCCTATCTCTAAATGAGCCTTCCACACATTCTGTATCAAATTGTGAACGTATCAAGAATTTGAAAGAATTCACAATCGTCTCATGATACTCGTCTAATTCAGCCAAACCAGCAACAAAATAGTACTGAACTGCAAATGCACAATCCCAAACTTGAGAACCATTTGTACCCATAACTGTCATTCCCATAGGTCCTAAAAATAATTCCTCTTGTATTCTATCCATTGCTTTCCTGAAATCCTCACTTTCTTTTCCTTGCTCAATATAAAGGACAATGACGTTAAAAGCAGCACTAACCGGAGCGATACCCAAATATTCAGTATTCTTTAGTTCTTTGAGGACAAGTTCATAGGCTCTCTTGTTACTATACTTCAGAAGCCATTTTGGACGAACCCATTTTTCGTATGTTGACATCACTTTATTAGCAAGGTTCAACAAGCTTGTATGTGGATAATAGAGATCAACTCCACACACGTTGTTTCTGTGTTTTGAGAAATCAATGGCGTTAAAGTCCTTGGTGAAAATCTCTTTTCTGATCTCTATAAGCAAAGGGTCCAACTCACATTGAGCTTTAGCTGTAGATAAGTAGCCTAAAGCGATGTAAATTGCTCTCGTGTGCACCCACCATCTCATAGGATGAATGGGAACAACATAAGGAAGGGCAAATAACTCGGATGGAGCAGGATTTACGCCTTCCCATTTGTATAGATTCAATAAGGACAACCACGCTTTACCCCAATGTGGATTACCTATGGCACCACCCAACTTTAGTAGAGTCTTTCGAGCTTTGACACAAACAGGGTTATCCGAGGGCACACCCAATAACCTCAACACAACATAGTTAATTGTTGTACCAAAGCACGTTGATTTATCAACTTCATGTAAACCCCATCCACCATCAACTGGATGAGCAGTATTGACCAAATAACGTATCAGTTCGATCTTGACTGGTTCGGGAATCACTGTTTTGGTATAATAACATGAGGCAACATAACCAACAGTCATGAACATCGGACCTTTGTATTGAACAGGCCAAGTTCCTGAATTTTTGTCTTGTATTTTGGAAAAGAATGATGCCCCATATTTAGCAGCATCAAATACTGTCTTTGGAGGAGGTAAGGTTTCATTTGGGATTGTCTCTCTGTTCAAAAGATACTTTGTGGTGAGGTTCTGTTGATCGCTGGATTGGTTATCGTCCTGATATTCCCATCTTTGGGCTCCAAGTTCTGTTGTTCTTAGTCTCCATTTGGTATAATCAGTTATCTGAAATCCAATTTCATCTGAGTAGAACATTGTTAAAGTGAATTTGGTGTTGGTATGCCTTTTTTTCTTTTCCTGAAAGGGCTCAAATTATCAGAATCAAAAGTCAGAAGTTGAAACGTAGGACGGCTGTTGAAGCTCGTTCCGCGTCCTCATTATTTAACTGTAAACGAGCTTTGGTTTGAGCATTGGTTCGAGCGGTTACTACTACAACCATGACTTTGGCAAGTGACAACACTATGTTGAAAATGACAATTGAAATGTTAAAGATGAAAAAATCAGGAAACTATGCTCATGGGCTGAAAAAAAAACTATACTGGAACAAAGGCAAAGATATACACGAATAAAAAAGGGAACTGACTACAATTTCCAAGAACTAACATAAGACTTGATACCGTCAAAACTCATCGTGTTATCAACAGTTATGTACTGGTTTGTTAAGATTTTGATAACTTCTTGGGCAGCAATACCGCCCATCAATGAACCAATATTATGCAGTTCGTTTCCCTGTGAACGACATAACTCATCTAGTATTTTCTCTAGACCTTCAGGAAAATTAACTTCTGGGTATTTGCAAAGCATTGAGATAATGGTGCTTCTCAATTCAGACCGATCATTGCTGGTAGGAAATCTACCCTTGACCTTATAGAATTCAGAAATAGCAAGAAATGCTAAGTAAATATTGATACCATTGATTTTCTTTGGGTCCCATTCATTTTCGATGTACAATTTTCCATCGAACTTTTTGGTAGAACCATGATGGACTTCCATAAACTTGCAATTCTTGACAAAAGTATCCAGATACTGTTGGTTGAATTCATCTTTAGATTTTCCTAATTCCTCCAAGATTGACAAGACGGATTCCTTGATTTCGGTCTTATCTTCTTCGTGTTTCTTTCTGTAAAGTTGCTGCAATTCAATATAACTCGAGGTATCAGACTCCATGTCAGGCAAAACACCACTCAACGGAATAACAGAATGTTTCTCATAGAAAATTTTCAAAGCTTTGGTGTATAACCAAAATATTGGTGTTGTTCTAGTAAGGTCATCCAATTTTGGGTTTTCAAATATTTCACGAAGTTGATAATTCAATTCATTGGAATTTTTGATCACCATATTGGCCCTATTGTATGCTTCTTCCAAATTGTTCTCGTCATCTCTTCTCAATTCAGTTAACTTAGTTCTCATTTCCTTAATAGTAGGTCTCTTTCCGTTCTCGGCAACATGTTGTTGAAAAACTTTTGTCAGCAAAATACTGTAGGGAGTGTGGGCATATGTTTGATCATCCATTGACTTCAAATCTTTAGAATCAATATAGTCCTGTAACTCTTTCCAAGGTAAATCAATTCTTAAATCTTCCAAATTGTTGTTATGGGTTTCAACAATTGTTTGTTCTTGGTGGTATATTCTGAGAGTGGCGTAAAATCCAATGGATCCCACATCAACCAATGGGATATTTAACTTGAATAACAAATCCACAAGAGTATCAAATTTATCTTCAAACAACAAGCTTGTAATGACGCAATTGAATTGTTTCCAGTATTCAGTATCATTGATCAAACTTTTCAATGATCTTTTTTCAACAGTGAGGGTAACATCAGGATTCAACTCAGCCAAATTCCAACTGATTTTTTCGCTTAAACTTAAACTCAAATCATTATCTTCCAAGAAGAAATTGGTGCTCAAATCCTTTGAAGTAACTTTACGGTCATCAATGATGACCACTTGTCCAACACCGGGTAAAATTAAATTCTTGAGGGTTTCGGAAGCTGTAGTGGTAACATTGATCAAACAGATTTTAGCATTGCTAATGTGTTGCTGCCCTGTTGGATTCCACAAACGAACCTGTCTGTCATATTTGTTTCCGACATCCTTATCTTCCATGTGTGACATTGTGTTATATGGTTGTGTAATGGTAGCTTTGTAGTTCCAATTGTATTTTGTTCATTGTGTTGATCACTTGTACTGGACTTGTGGCAATTGATTACAGATTGAATTGGACGCGATGTTTGACTTTCCTGACAAGTCCCACCTTGATTCACATGCCACGATTCACGACTCACGAGTGGCATTTTACTGAGGTCCCCTACTTTCAAAAAAATTAATGAGCTATAATGCAATTTACCTAACAGCAACTACCTACCACTTAACATAGATCATCAGAAATAAATAAGCTAATTTTATTACTAAAGGTATAAGCGAAAAAAGTTGTCCATCAAGGCTATACAATCACACATTTAGCATCTGGATCCACAATATTTCCATACTGTTCTTTGAATATTTCTCTTTCATTTTCAGCTTGTTTTTGTTTAACTTCTTTAGGAAAATAAAGCTTCATGTATGACATTTGTGCAGTATCCAAGTTGTGTTCATCAGCGTGCAATAACACATCTTGTCTACACAGAGGACATCGATCCTCATTCTTTCTTTGTAGTTTCACCAAACATCGCACACAAAACAAGTGTCCACAATCCAATCTAATCGGCTTGAATGCAACTGAGCAGCATATCGGGCAAGTATAATCATCAATTTGAGGAATGATATTCAGTAACCTGGAAGCAATGATGGCACACATATCCTTAGCAACCGAACCATGCAATATGTTCACTTGTTGTGATTTCTCAACCACCTCTGGGAATATAGCCTTAGAGTGAAGCCTTGTTCTCTTGTCAAACTTCTTTAAAATCTTTGCCACTGCCATGCTATTCATTATTTGAAAAGTTGAAACTTTCAGTAACTGTTCATTCAACTGTTTGAATTCACCAAACAACTTCACTGATTCCTTGTGCTTAAACCTGCGTAATGCCTTTGAAGTCTCTACTCTGGACATGAAAATCAAAAACTTTTCTCTAGACTGTTGTATATTTCGTTCTCCTGCAGAATGTTCGTGTGTACTGAAGAATATCTGGGTCTCGATATATAATTGAAATATCTCTCTCCAGGCATACATGTCAGATCGTTTTGCATTTGGTGAAGCAACATTAGATATAATGGATGCCAAATCTTCAACATTATTCTTTATTATAACCTCTTGTTCTTGCTTGAATACTCCCAAACCTTCCAACTCATCGTATAATGTTTGAAAAAACTTCAGATCCTCATGAGTATATACCTTGATGAGGTAAAATGGGGCATCATCAAACGGATCGGCGGCAGACAGACAAGATGAAGTTTCGTTATTGGATTGCAGCTCAACTAGTTTCGGTTCATTTTCGGGGTTATCAAGAGTTGCTATATCATAGCAATATTTCAGTTCTTCCAATTTATCGATAATCACTTTCTTCATTATAGGAGAAACACTTAAATTCAGCACTGGATGGAGTTCACGTTCTACCCTTTTGATGTCATAGTCAAGAGACATATTTTCTTTTGCTAGGCCTATTGATTCTAGTTCATCCACCACTTTGTTGATTCTTTTCTTCAACGCCTTATACTGAACAGCTCGTTGAACCCAATCATCAGGGACTTCTTCCTCTTCCAAAACTTGTTGAAATAATTTAGCAAATTTCATTGGTGGTAATAATATGCTCTGTTGTTATTTGAAATAATAAAGCTAGTACTTCTAGTCATTTAACAGATCCTGGAGTGTTGTTGTATGTTAGTAATTTAGTTGACTTTGATACGCTTTCAAACGAAGAGGAGTGTACAATATGATAAGCTTAAAAATTTATTGGCTTGACACATGTGCCCAGGCCTCAGAGGAGTCAGCCCAGAGTCTGACTCTCGAGTCTCAGTACCATTTCAGCCGGCATCCTGCAGACTGCAGCGGATATTGAACGTCAAATTCAAACCTGTTTATTTCCCGTTTTTTTCTTAAAATTGGGTGAATTCCTTTTCTCTCTAATCTAGTTGATAACCTTGTTCCTAATGTTCCCTAGTTTTTTAAACTGTCATCTTTTCATCTGTTTCATACGTGTCTGATCGATTAGTCCTGACAATCATACCTCAATTTTACACTTCAACTCTTTTTTTGCTTGCACAAAGATGTTACGGTTAGAGTTCATAGATACAAAAAATAATTCTACAGTTTGCAAAAAAATTATTAGAAAATACTATCTTCTTCTTTTTATCTTATATACAGGCTTACATCGAAGTATCAACAGAACTTCGTGAGAAAAAAAATAAACGTCAGCTACAGGATTCGAACCTGTGAGGGCATAGCCCAAAAGATTTCAAGTCTTTCTCCTTAACCGCTCGGACAAACTGACAAAACAAAAACCGTTGAAACGATTCGGTCACAGATTGACTATTATAGTTATTGTTTTTTTTATATTGATCATTTTCTTCTTCATAAGAAAAGTAAAATAAAATAATCATGAAGAAGAGGAAATAC
>JAKTRY010000288.1:0-29718 GCA_030579935.1 Ambrosiozyma cicatricosa | reverse complement strand
AGTTCCAAATCTATTCCACCAAGTTTGTCGTTTAGTTATCATCCTCACTATCCTGGCAAACTTTGAGTATTCATATGCATGACCTATAAAATTCTGAAATAGGTCATATATGACTTCAAAATTCTGTCATGAGGTACATGATACATAATAAACCAAAATGATGTCACCAACAATTATGTAAATCGTACAAACATATTAATTGGAGTGTTCGTCAGATTTTATGGAACATGGAGTAAACAAAAACAATTGTATGGGACAAAGTTGGATG
This sequence comes from Ambrosiozyma cicatricosa, assembly GCA_030579935.1. NCBI lineage: Eukaryota > Fungi > Ascomycota > Pichiomycetes > Pichiales > Pichiaceae > Ambrosiozyma > Ambrosiozyma cicatricosa. The sequence continues at coordinate 29,450 of JAKTRY010000288.1, read as the reverse complement.
TCCTCTAATTGTGGTGTTCATGAATAGGCTTGTACCATATCCAAACTTGTTTCCGGGCTGAAAATGTGGGGTATTTGTAGAATATATAAAGCATTTTATATCTTGACATGATACAGTTTTGATTTTGTCAAATTGGGGGTGGTGCACGGATCGGATAGTGTGGCTTAGAGTGTGACTTAACTCCGATTTCCAGGGAAAGTTAGGTACGGCACTTTTCGTTCAGTTCCGCTCGCTCGGCGCTCTCATTGGAGGAAATAAAACGAGATGCCTTACAAAACACGGATTTGGCTATGCTTGAGACGGCTTTACCTAGTCCAAGGACCCTTGTTACGGGTAATAACCGACGAAGTAGTCATGAATCATGGTCAAATGGTTCGAGAGTCATCGATTTCTCATGATTTCTGTCAAAGTGGGTTACTGTATAGCGGAATAAAGTCGATAAATTATCACTGTTTCCCTTAACACCTATCGATGTGAAAAACAAAACGTTTGACTAGCTGTTCATACATTCAGAATTTAACTGTTGAATGATATCGGGCTTAGTACTAGCTACTGCTGAGACATGGATTGGTTTCAATTGATGAATTCATTGCCAATTGAATTTGAAATGTTCTAGCTAGAGTAAACAACGCCAAGAAAAGTGGTGCAAGATAGCTTAGACAAAAATTTCAAATAGGACCCATGATTGGTGAAGATAACAGAAGTTGCCTCAAGAACTCGTCGAATGATTGAGTCACCAGTGAGGATGATACCGAACAGACAATCTGGGCATGTTGCAGGTATGTACCCTTCAAAAAAAAATAATCATCCCATCCGGTGTCTAAATCGGGAAATCAAAGTGCGACAGACACACGCGCAAAAATCTCATAGACAGCTAGACAAAACTAAACCAGCAATCATTTTCAAGATTCGCAAGATGGATGTTACAACTTATATCACCAAGTTACCTTGTTGCTGGAAAAAAAAATCCAGCCAGCCATTGGGTTTTGACGAAAAGAAACTACAGGGAATTTATATAAATAAAAAGTAATCAATAAATGGAAATACATGAATGATTGATAACTTATATAGATCATATATATATATATATGGAATTTGACGGACCTCAAAAATCTCATTTAGTTTTTTTTTTTTGGGGGGGGGGGGGGGCAAGAGCGTGATTCCTCGATTTGCAAAGCTCCGTTGATATCCATAAAGGCCAGCCGCCATATGCATACTCCACAACAATGAACGTTTACATGGAACCAACAAAAAACGTGCATGACCTTCAGAACTATATTCTGGTTAGTTGAAAACAGAAATTAGTGGAAATTTGAAAGATTTCATAAAAGAATCGTATGGAAAAGACTTGCAGTAGCTAGAGTACATATAAAACCCAGTAGATCCTATTTTTTCAGGTTCAACTGCTTTGTATAGAGGTTGAAAATGATTACAAAACAAATCCTGTTATCAACTTAGAAACATATATACCCTACATTTCCATCAACACAATGGGCTTATTTGGAAACAGACCATCGTCGTCTTCAGAGGACCTAGAAAAAAGACCACAATTCTCAAGATCACAATCTCAACTTTCTATCCATACACATGAATATGCTTTAGAAATTCAAAAATCAAACCCGTACCCATATGCCCAGGAAACAACGGCCATGGCTGAGGGTCATCAATTGAAAAAAGACTTACAAAGTAGACACATTACCATGATTGCCATTGGTGGTGCTTTGGGAACCGGTTTATTGATCGGTACAACATCTGCTTTGTCCAATGGTGGGCCTGCCAGTATTTTGATTGCATACTCTTTAATTGGCTTAATTGTTTATTTCGTCATGTGTTGTTTAGGTGAAATGGCTTCATTTATTCCATTACCTGAAGGTTTTGCAGGGTACGCCACAAGATATTGTGATGAAGCCTTGGGTTTTGGCGTTGGTATTGCTTACCTTTGTAAGTATTTGATTGTGTCTCCTAATCAATTGGTTGCTGGTGCTTTGGTTATGCAATACTGGGTTTCTCCTGCGACGGTGAATCCCGGTGTTTGGGTTGCCATCATCTTGGTTATCGTCATACTTATCAATTTGTTCGGTGTGAAGTTCTTTGGTGAATTTGAGTTCTGGTTGTCATCTTTGAAAGTTATCACTGTTTTAGGATTGATTCTCTTATTGCTTTGTATCATGCTGGGTGGATCTCCAACCCACGATAGAATTGGTTTCAGATATTGGCAAGAGCCTGGTGCATTTGCGGCCTATAGTGGTATTGATAACAGACCATTGGGTAAGTTTGTCTCATTCTGGTCAGTTATGGTCACTGCCGTTTTCGCTTACTCTGGTACTGAATTGGTCGGTATCACTTTTGGTGAAGCTCAAAACCCAAGATATACCATCAAGAAAGCAATCAAGTTGACCTTCTACCGTATTGTCCTTTTCTACATCTGTTCTGTCTTTTTGATCGGATGTTGTGTTGCATATAACGACCCTCAACTGTTGGCTGCTAAGAAATCCACAGCTACTGCATCGGCTTCTCCATTCGTTGTTGCAATCAAGAACGCCAACATTGAAGGTCTTCCTCATGTGATCAATGCCTGTATCTTGATTTTCATTTTCTCAGCAACAAATTCAGACTTGTACATTGCCACAAGAAACTTATATGGTTTATCAGCCAATGGTATGTTACCAAAGATTTTCTCCAAGACCAACAAGAATGGTGTTCCAATCTACTCTCTAGGTGTCGCCTCTTTGTTCTGCTGTTTAGCGTTCATGGTGTGCTCTTCATCATCCAGAAAGATCTTCACTCATTTCGTCAATGTTGTCTCCATTCTGGGTCTATTAACCTGGATCTCCATCTTGGTGACTTATCTTCATTTCTTGAAAGCTATTAAGGCCCAAGGTTATGACAGAAAGAGAGACTTTGTCTATTATGCTCCTTTCCAACCATACGGTGCTTGGATCTCATTGGGATTCTGTTGTTTGATTGCCCTTATTAAGAACTTCACTGCCTTCATTCATGGATTTGATTACAAGTCATTCATCACTGGATATATCGGAATTCCAATTTACTTGATTGCCATAGTGTCATGGAAGGTTATCAAGAAGACTAAGAGAGTTAATCCAGAAGAGGCCGACTTAGTGACATATAAAGATGTCATTGATGCTGAAACCGAAGAATATGAACGATCGCAAAGAGAAAAAGAGATGGCTAGAGGTGGTAAGAAGGATGCTGGCTGGTGGTATGACCACACACTTGGATATGTGTTCTGATTCCAGTCAATTCTCCATGACTATTATTCGTTTGCTAAACATCTTTTTTGCTTAATTTTCTCTTATGATTTTTTCTTTATAAATTTTATTTCTCTGTAGTTCTGTATCACTGGATTGATCTGTCTTCGATACCAGTATGTTATTGATTCACATTAGTTCAATCTAGCTATAAACAAAGTAGCTATTTCTGTAGGGTGTTAATTGCGTAGTAAAGAAAAGTAAATTAGTTTGTTGTTGAAAAGCTATGTTATCATCAGATTTCTGCCCCGTCTTCGTGATCATAATCATTACCATCATCTTGATCATTATCATTGTCTAGACTGCCATCGTTAGCACCGTCATCACAACCCTCAGAGCTAGTTCCAGCACGTGAAGACTTAGCATCGAATGTACCTGATTTATTAAAGTACCGGTAAAACAATATATCTGCATCAGCCAAGGCTTTATCAATTTGATAAAACTTCAATCCAGTATCAGTTCTAAGCTTCATAACCAAAATATCCAGCAACTCTGTATCTTGAGTATCACAATTGACAGGCTTAAGATCAGCGTCCAACTTAGAAAGCAATTCGTCATCATGAAGCCCTTGATGATGGGAATACAATTTGGTATAAGCCTCAATCAAATGAATTTTCCACTTCTTCAAATCTTCATCATACGATCCGTGTTTTAAGCTTTCATCAAGTGGGAAGATATCACTCACTTTACGAGTAATATAGGAATTTGCCTTAGAACGAGCTTGGTTTGTGGAAAATTTTTCGATGTTGGCACTCAAAGGTAGATACTTTTGTGTGAACATCTTCAGGTACTCTTCCGTCTTTGAATCACTCCATCCCAGTAGTTGATCCACTGTTGTTTCATTGTATAGCACTGAAAGTGCATTATGTGGATTCACTTGAAAGTTTAGTGCTGCTGATTTGTCTTTGAATTCATTGTATATGCATATCCAGCGACGATACATGCCTGGGTTGACGTGGAAAAAGAATCGGGTCATCTGGACAAGAAATGCATATAGCTTGACTTCAGGATGGAAAATGGCTCCTTTAGATAATTCTGAAAAATTAAACTTAATGTTGTTCATATCTATCATATTCTTCGTGATGACAAGTATTTCTAATGGAAGGTTGAGTTGAATTACAATTCTCACCATCAACGGGTAATAATTCAAATTGTAGTTTTGAAAATCTCCTATTACTTTAGTATGCTTGAAAACATTAGATGATTGTTCAAAGAGTGATCTTCGTCTGTTTGTGAGTAGACTGATAACTCTGATTTCTAGCTTGGCCTTAATCTCGGTTGGTAAAAGGACATCGCATCGTTCATTCGGGAGCTCTTCTGCTCTAGCCAGAGCAAGCAAATCAACCAAATAAACAGACGCTTTCATTCTCAATAATGCAAAATATAGGACTGAAATCAAATGAGTAATATTGAAAAACTTTTCACGTCCGTTCAAGAACAAGATCCAATAGAGCTTGACATAACGCTTGTATAGATCATAATTCAATCGAAACAAACTAGCCACGATACGACATTCTTTAACCAGGATGACTTGACCAGCTTTGAAAAACAACCTCTTGGCTTCATCACCATACACTCTCTCAAGTGTTCTCTTTTGGTTATCTTTAATCGAACTCAACTTTGAACGCATCTCATGGTTTGTCATACCAGCAACTTTAGCAATGGTTCTTGTTGTAGTCACGCCTGCATCAAAATGCAAATCTTCATCATCTATTTCAATGTCGTGTTCATCAACATGACCGTATTGACACACTAATTGACCATTGATTCTCTTCCATAACCTAGAGGGACAATTATCCACTCCACAGACTCGTCCTTTGGTGTATGCTGTTTTATGCTTGGATCGCTTATTTGAGTTCTTAGATTGAGAATCGGAACGCCTTTTCTGGGAAGAGTCCAAGCTCAGAGAATCTCGTTGACTCCGTATCCTCTGACTCATTGATTTGCTTCTCTTTTTCTTGATCTGATTTGGTTCGAAGTAGGGGTGTGTGTTATAGTTGTAACAGGTCAGGTCCATCAGTACAGTATTTCAAAAGCTTCTTTAAGTTTTTACTTGATCTTCATATTTTTTTGTACGCGCAGATTTAAATTTTTTTTTCCTCTTGCTCATGTTGTTTGGTAAACATGGCCTATAGAGTAAAGATCGATGCCTTCCACCTTACCATCACACAAAACTCATTCATCACCACATTCACGATCAAGGGTAACACTTATTTTTATCTCAATGCAGGAAATTTATATTGAGGATACAGAACTAGAAGCCGAACCAAATACAGAAATTTTAAACAGGGCCGAAGTGATACCGCCTGAGTTGAAGAAGTATTGGAAGTCACGATACAAGCTCTTCAACAGATTTGATGATGGCATACAGTTAACATATGAACTTTGGTTCAGTGTCACACCTGAAGCGTTAGCCATTTACACAGCCAAATTCATCAAGCACTGTTACCCGGAAGCTCATACTATTGTTGATTTATTTTGCGGAGGAGGAGGAAACACTATCCAATTTTTGAAGCAGTTTGACAAAGTTATAGGAATTGATAATCAACAAATGCACTTGGATTGCACTTTGAACAACGCTTTGGTTTATGCTGATAGTCAGGTGTTGACTGACAAATTGACTCTTTTGAACGGTAACTGGAGAGATGATAACAATGAAAGGTTAAATGTTTTGAATGAAAGTGGTAATATTGACATCATGTTTGGTTCTCCTCCATGGGGCGGGCCCGACTACACCTCCTCTGAGGTTTATGATGTGGATTGGCTGGCACCATTACCGTTGGCAGATTTGTTGAAAAGTATGAAAAAGTACTCCAGAAACGTTGTTTTATTTCTTCCCAGAAACACCAATCTCAAACAGATCGAAAAGGCCACAAGAAAAGTTTTTGGAAAAGGTAGTCAAGTACGAATCACTAGAACGTATGTTGGAGCTTCGTTGAAAGGGTTATTATGTTTCTGGGGTGATAAGTTTTGTAATTACAGCAGAAAGTGAACCGTATATGTACTCGGAGAACCGAGTCTTCAAATCATAAGTCTGGATGGTGTCCACTGCCACTGCCGTACGTGAGAGTGAGTAAGATTTCTGGGATTTTACTAATTGGTCACTTAGAATTGAGTCCTTCATAGCATATAAAATCAATAAAATCATGGCATCCTCTTTGTACATATGGTGGAGATTGAAGTCCATACACCTTCTACACCAATTCTAGTTCCGTATTTATTACCGATTACTTCTCTTACAGCTACAGAATCCGTGCGCATATTGGTGTGGAATCGCCCCTCTAATCACGCTCTCAACTGCTGTTAGCTGCCATGCGCACGCACTCGCTATCAAATGTTAGGTTTTCCCCGCTTCCATACGGCATGCCAGCAATTGGGCTTTTTTTGACGTTCTAGCTTATCGATTTAGATCCAGCTGATATTGATAAAGAGTTCCATGCATGCTGTTTTCTAGAAATCTTCAACTCCACGTTTCAACTCCTGTTTCAACTAGACTACTCTGGGTCAGCTCTCTATTCACACCTGCTTGTTAACGTCACTATCATCATCGTTCACATACCTTCATACCCACGATGAGCCTTATAGCAAAACTCCCGTGGTTGCTTGCGTCGTCAATACCCACAAACTCAACTCTCGACCTTCCGGTAGATGACGAATACTGTGACAATCTTACTTTCTTCGTCAGACTTCTTTACTACATCACAGGAGAGTGTCATCTCCATTTCACAAGAAAAGAACTCATACATTTTTTCATGCCCATATCAGAATGGGCCGGTTACATATCCATGACAGCTTGGTTATTTGCTCAACTTCCCCAGGTTATTAAAAATTACTCAGACAAATCAGTGGATGGTCTATCAATAGGGTTTTTGCTATGTTGGTTCGGCGGCGATTTCTTGAATTTTACAAGTTGCTTATTGACTGATGCCATGTTATTTCAACTGTTACTTTCTGGGTACTACTGTACGATAGATCTCATATTGGCTAGTCAGTTTTACTACTACAGTTGTTTATACCACAACCCCAAGTCCCGGTTTTACCATAAGAAGAGAGTTCAAAAACTTAGGCCTATCCATAGAGATTACAACAGTCCCAGAAGTGCCCTTCGGGACTCTTTAACGAATGATCAAATCATAAGGCAAATTTCAGGTTCCAGGGTTGCCGAAATGGATTATGATGACGAGACAGGCATAGCGGAAGTGCCTGCGGAGCATATTACCCGTCCCATCCCTATCAAATATTCCTTAACCGAATCTGATTCCACATCCCAAAGCAACAATATTTCCAACAGCAATACGAGCAGTCGACGTGGGTCGGTGTTCAAGTTTCCAAATAACTCTTTGAGCAAGCTCATTAGTACTAGTTTTGTGATGGGGTTCAGTAAAGTGCAAGGATTTCCTATTGAAAAGTTCATAGATATTGATGGGAAGAAAAAGAAAAACACTTCACCTTTATATAAAGTCATCATGTGGTTTATTACCATGAACAGTTTCAAATTTGGAAAGATTTTGGCATGGTCTTGCACTTGTTTGTATTTAAGCTCAAGAATTCCTCAGTTAATCACCAATTACAGCTTGAGATCTACTAAAGGTATCACTATCAAATTGATCATTGCTGCTTTGATTGGTAATATTTTCTATTCTATTTCATTGTTGACTTGCAAGGGTGCTCTTCTTGGTGGAGAGGCCACAAAAGAATTCTGGGGTGCTGAACTTAGTTATCTTATAGGTGCCATTGGAACAGTCGTCTTTGACATGTGTTTACTGCTTCAGTGGTATCATTGGGATTATAAGGGTGAGAAAAAGAAACAGAAACACAGAAGAACCAATGAGGAGGCAATCCACCAAAGAGAAGAATACTCATCAAGACTCTGGGGTTCGAAATCACCATCATCTCCGATTAACTTCACTAGACCTCTTTCACCAATCAATGTTCGTAAGCTTTCTGAGAACACCCCATTATCGCCAATGGATCTTTTATTGGATGACTACATGCAAACAGCACAATCATACCAGTCTACAAACAACACCAGCGTCGGCAACCCATATCACCTTTCACCGCACGACCACCAATTGACTCAGCCAAAACCATTACATCATATCAAGCCTGGACACCGTATCCCTAATGCGAACAATCATTATCGTCAAGCCTCACCTTCTTCTCATCTCAGTCACAATCACCAGCAAGGAAAACATAGAACACCATCATCGTCATCAATCTCAATGAGATCTCCTTCAAATAATCCGAACTTGCTCTTATCTTCAGTTCAGAGACCTAGTTCTCATACAAATTTGTCAGGACTATCAATCACACCCACTAGATCATTTGAATCCAGAAGTCGAAGCAGAAGCAATAGTAGAACTATTAAACGGGAATCTCTGCAGTTCTCATTCCAAGACAATCACAACAACATCAATCACCAGTCTCCTCTTGCTCAGGCATCTTCATACAATACACATTCAAGAACAAATTCATCGGTTATGGAACCGCAGCTATTAACTGGAGTTAGACATGTTGGCAGTTCGAATGAGATTCGAGGTTTAGATTCTGGTAGAGGGAAGAAACATAGGAAGTTTAAGATGAAGAAACTTGCTAGCAAGAAATCCAATTTGAGTGCTAAGTTAGAGGCACTGGCTGCTGATGCTGTTAATGCCTTAGAAAAAAGTAAGAAGAACAAGACTGGTGATGGTCAAGATAAGAGCTCATCCGATCCGTAGTGTATATCGGAGATTAACTCTAAAAAGAATCGTTTACGGTTTCACTCGAGAGCCGTTCTTTGGTTTTCCTGCTGCCTTTTTTTTTATTACAATTTTGTTTTATTACACATATAGATATTTTATTTTTGGTGTCATATTTTATAAATTTGAAAGGTCCGTCATGAGTCATATGACTCGATAATATATATAGTTACGTTATCATCATGTTATCAAATCTATCTGAAACGAAACCCCGTACTAAAGCTTAATCTGACATGTGTACGTATCTGCTTACGTAATGTGGGTTTGTTGATAAGTCACATATTGTCACAAGTGACAAGTGACAAGTGAGGTAATTTGGTAATTTGGTATTTGGTGTTTGGGAGGGTCAGCCATTTTTGTGTGGCAGACCGCAGCTCTACATGTACGCAACTGTGCCGAAGTTGGATTGGGGGAATTTGAAGTCTTCTCGGGTTCTCTCCCCGTCTTTTTTGCCTTTTTGCCTTCTACCTGCTTGCCCTTTTTCCTCTTTCAAGTTTAATTCCCTCCCCATCAACCTTTAGAACGACTAAAGAACCCCTTTCCTTTCCCTTTAGCTGCCAACCAATCACTCACTATGCAAATTGCCTTCTCAACTTTGGTCGCCACGGCCCTATTACTGCTATCGCCTTCGTTATCAGAGGCAAAAGTCCATTCAGCAAAACTACACAAGCAACCAGTCTCTGACACTTACAAGGATGCTACTTTCCCAGAGTACGTTGAATCATTGAAGAAAAAGTACATCAATGCCTTTGCCAAGCAGATGGCTGCTGAAGAAGGTACTGGTCAAACTCCTTTCGTTCCATTCACTGAGGAAGAAAAACCTCTTGGTGGTCACGATACGCCATTGACAAACTACATGAACGCTCAATACTTTACTGAAATTCAATTGGGTTCTCCACCACAATCTTTCAAGGTTATATTGGATACCGGCTCTTCCAACTTGTGGGTTCCAGGTGCTGACTGTTCCTCTTTGGCTTGTTACTTACATACCAAATACGATCACGAGTCCTCTTCCACTTACAAGAAGAATGGTACTGAATTTGCCATCCAATACGGTTCTGGTTCTTTGGAAGGTTACATTTCCCAAGATACTTTGAAGTTGGGTGACTTGACTATTCCAAAACAAGATTTCGCTGAAGCTACTAGTGAACCAGGTTTGGCCTTTGCCTTCGGTAAGTTCGACGGTATTTTGGGTCTAGCTTATGACACTATCTCTGTTAACCATGTTGTCCCACCAATATACAATGCCATCAACAACGGATTAATTGATGAACCTCAATTCGGTTTCTACTTGGGTGACAGTGACAAGTCCGAAGACGGTGGTGTTGCCACTTTTGGTGGTATCGATAAGTCCAAGTTTACCGGTAAGATTACTTGGTTGCCTGTTAGAAGAAAGGCTTACTGGGAAGTTAAGTTCGATGGCTTGGCTTTAGGTGATGAATACGCTCCATTGGCTAACCATGGTGCTGCTATTGACACTGGTACCTCTTTGATTGCCCTGCCATCTCAACTGGCCGAAATCTTGAATTCTGAAATTGGTGCCGAAAAGTCCTGGTCCGGCCAATACACAATTGACTGTGCTAAGAGAGACAAATTGCCAGACTTGACTTTCAACTTCAATGGTTACAACTTCACCATTTCTGCTTACGACTACACCTTAGAAGTGTCTGGTTCTTGTATTTCTGCTTTCACTCCAATGGACTTCCCAGCTCCAATTGGTCCGTTGGCCATTATTGGTGATGCTTTCTTGAGAAAGTACTACTCTGTCTATGACTTGGGTAAGGATGCTGTTGGATTGGCCAAAGCCATCTAAGCTGACGCATCTTCCAGTCAATAATTGACTTACTATCCACTGTTAGCCATTCGTTTAAACTCGACTCCTCAATTTTATTTTTTTATTTTTTCTACATCTATTTCGTTTAATTAGTTATTTCAGGAAGGGGTTATCATATTTTTTAGTTGTTTCTAATATACTATAGGTTTTTTACTGGTTGTGTTTTTTGGTAGTTATCCCACACTGTTTGTTTCTATTGCGTTTTTCTTTTTCCTTTCTCTTTTCTTTTGTTCTCACAGTTTTATGTGCAAGCTCACATCATATTCATTACTATTACAAGTTGTTCACTTACATTACATGTTATACTTTATTTCTAATTTTTTTAGAATTGTTTTAACAACACATTCAAAAGTACAAAAAATATATTATTGTTTTCTTTTATCATCTGAAGTTGTGAATCATGCTCTTCTTTATTTTTATATATGCAATATACACCTGTCTTTGTAAATTGTTCATAGTAATTAAAAAGATGTAGTAAACACAATTAAAAGTTAAATTTATAAAAGTACAGATCGAAATCCTTCTTTAGAAGAACTTGAAAAAGTAAGTGAGAGAAACCATGCTACAGCAAAGACAACAACTTTATTGGCCGAGGTTGCTCAAGCAAACCCTTTTACTCTTCTTACCTGCAGGCTGGCCAGCCACTTTATCCTCGGCATCAATTTTTCTTTTACCAACAATCATCTCCAAATTTTCGATGTCACTCGAAGCATCACTTGAATGATCGTTCTTTTGCGGTTGACGAACATGTTGCTCAACAGGACGTTTATTAAACAGCATCAATTTCTTATCAAAACGATCTTGCAATTCAACCAACCCACAAGTGACATCATCTTTAGGTCTCTCACCATTTCTAAACAACCCAGTACCATCATTGATAGTGACAACATAACCCAATCTTTCATGATGTTGCTTATCGATAAACAAATGGATCTTGTCACCATCAAATAATTTCACCTTGTGTCCCTTACTCACCTTCTTACGATTCACATAGCATCCATTAGTGGAAAAATCCAACAGCCAAACATCTTCTAATCCCATGGCAGGTGATTCATAAATTGAATCGGTTTGAATTGGATGTCTTTTCTTCGTTATCACACAGTGGAGTTTCGAGATCCGTTCATCTGATATCATGTAGTTTGAAGTCTCTAGTCGGCCAATGTAGAATACTGGAGAACCTTGTTTTATCGAGATTGATGATTTGATTGTTGGCTTGTTTAGTGTTTCTGACTCAGGCAGTAGGTTGAGTGTTAAGAAAGTGCCTGGCGGAGCAACATTGGTTTCTTCTGTTGTCGGTGTCTTAGAAGAATTCATGCTGATCTTGGATAATGGTTCGATGATTGATGATGATGTTGGGATCACTGGGTTGGTTCTATCAAGCATTGAAGATGTCGCTGCGGATGAGTTTTCATTTGTGTCGTTTTGCTTTTGAGATGGTTTTGGGAGTTGTGGAATCTTGAAATCGGTGCTCTTGTTGCTGTCATTCAAGAACTCGTGATTTATTTGTTTGATTATCTGTTGCTGTTTTTGAGAGTGGACTTGTGACATTCTTTCTTGATATGATTGACTTTGGGATAAACTGACTTGAGAATCAGTTGGTGTCATTTCTCTTATCCATGGATGAGTCAATGCTTGTTTCGCATTTAATCTTAAGCTAACATCGGTTTCTAGCAACCTACTGATAAAGTCTCGTCCTTCTATGGAAACATCATTTTCTTTCAATAACGTCTCATGGAAATTACCGCTCATAATATTCTTAAACAATGCTTGTTGAGTAGACCCACTAAATGGTAGGTGGGCAGTCAGGATGACAAATACTAGACAGCCGATGGACCACATATCGACTTTGTTCGAGTAGGCATCCTCCATGTTTCTACCATTACCCAAATAACGTCTCTTGGTGGTAGTAGAACCATATTTCCCACTGATGACTTCTGGTGCCAAATATGCCAAAGTTCCACAAAATGTTTTCATAACGCTAGCCTTATCTTGTCCCTTGGCAAGACCGAAATCTGTTATCTTAACAGCCACTGGATCATCTTGAGAAATCAAAATATTATCGGGTTTCAAATCTCTGTGGGATATACCTTTAGAATGAACATAACTCATAGCATCTAATATCTGTCTTGCAATCTCTCTTCCAGCTGCTTCACCGACTGATCCATAAGAAGCGACAAAGTCCATTAAATCACCACCAGGGACAAACTCCATGACCAGATAATAGTAATCATCATCTTCATAGTATGCCTTCAGTCTCACAATTCCAGGATGATCCAATCTTTGCAAAATCTTCAATTCTCTAGTAACACCATCCAAACCTCCAGTCATTGCTTTCTTCTTTGATATGATTTTCACTGCATAAGTCTCACCAGATGTTCTTTCAATGGCTTTCTTTACAGTGGCAAATGCACCAGAACCAACAATCTCATCTCGTATTATGAAGTCTGTATGAATACCTTCTGGGATTCCAGAGGAATTTTGACCAACTGAGTCAGCATTCGTGTCTTGATCCATCGCTGAAGGGGGTGGTTTAGGGAAATGGACTACCCATCTGATCACATCGCTGGGCACTCCTATTCCGATACTGATTTCATCACCTTGATTTAAAATGTAGTTTGTTCCCTTAATTAACTTTGAACCATTGACCCAAGTTCCATTAGTTGAAGTGTCTTGAATCATCACGTTTATATCAGTGGATGTATTGTTTGAATTATTGGCATTGGTGTTGTTTTTGGTTGCACCAGCAGTCTTATTTTTTCTAGCAGTTGCAGTGTTCATCCACAATTTGAAATGCTTGTTACTGATTCTATTACTATTTGTGAAAATCTTGTAATCAACTGCATCGACACGTCTTCCAAATATCCACTCTTGTTTGGAACTTTGACTATTGATGTCTTCATCTTTGAGTTTCACATCAATGTATGTACCTTCGTCTGACGTGGCTATCAGCCTGCAAATAACCCCTTCATTGAGTAAATTGTTTGATAGTGAATCCACGTTATTGAAATAGTCATGTCCGTTGGGTTGTGTTGGTTGTGTTGCCTGTGTCTTGGGCTGACTTCTATCTGATGAATAATCTCCAGATACCATTTTGAATTCGTTTATTCGGAACAATGATGAAAGCACAGCGTTGGTGTCGACTGAAAACGGACAAACGGAAATATGAGCAAAAACCAGGATTCAAGGATCACAATGTTGTAACTTGTGTGTTTGATGTTATTTGATGTGATAATGGAAACTTCAGAGTCCAGGAGTGACCAAATATTGTTAGATGATCACCCACAAAAACAGACACGAAAAACTCATCTGCAATTTACGCATACTTTTTGAGTTTTGAGAATTGTAAATTCGATCCATTTCGCAGATTCCTGTCCGACTTGCCAAATTGTCGTAGACTCGTACCTGCCAAATTCAAAAATTGACGCGTCGACTTGGAGGTTGTGCAATATTTTACTAAGTATGTGGTGCACCTTTCTCACCCGTACACCGGGAAAGCCATCCACTGGACCACTTCCAACGAAATATAACGTAGATACCGACCAACCACGTCATGTAACGTAGCGTGTGATATGATCGAGTGCCACTCGATATCGGAAGGATTAAGAGAATCTCATAACCGAAGGTAAACCCTGAAGCCTGAAGGAATTCATGAATCAACATTGCACGACCCCAGTTTACTCATAACTCACAATAATATCAATATTGATATGATGGCTCCAAGTCTTGACAGTTTCATGGATAGTATGTCTACTCAATTTCAAAGAGGTTCAACGTATATTTTCCTCTTCTTTTTTTCTTCTTTGATCTGTCCCTTAGAAACTAACATTTACCGAAATCTCCAAGGGAAAACAACTTTTGTCTGTTTTTCCCACATGATAGAAATCATCAATCAATACAGATATGTTAAGCAAGACAATAGATCAAATACTGAAAGACAAAGACTACATTCGAGCAAATCATGAATATGAATGGTCCGAAATAGTACCCAAGTTGACCAAGTTGATTTCGGTTATCGTTAAAGAAGTGTTCAAAGTTGATAGAGACTATGTTATTGGAAATCCTTTAAATCCAACATCACAAGAAACCATATCACAGTTCATCAAAAGAATCAATAATCAGCTTCTCACTGATTTCAAAGAAAGCCCTCCTTTTACGATACATCATCTTGCGAGTATTCTAAGTTTCAAAACTCCTGGATTACAGTTCCCTTCTGACTTGAAACAACCACAAGAGCAATCCGTTGGATCACAGAATGGTAATAGAACTAACGATATCATTGGAAGTATGAATGGACCTGAGATTGAAAACGGGAATGGCAACGCATTCAAAGATAAATTCAGTGAAGAATTAGAAGATGAAGGTCTCAAGAGTTTCAAAGTGACCGTGAAAAACATGATTACAGGCCAACAGATAGTAACCACACAACTAAACCACTACTATCAATCCCCACCATCTACATCTCAACCACCAACACCACTTCTAAACGAGAATGGAACATTCAACGACCCACCAAATGATAACCCAGCCACAGACAACCTCGTGAAACCTACACTGAATGAAATATATGCTATCAAATTCTTAAGATCACTGGAAAGAAGCGTGTTTGTTCAGTCTACCACTGACGACATCAATAGAGATTTGGATGGATATGGATCCAAAAACACGATTGCTGTCACTACGGTACATGGAAATGAGAACAGTCATAAGCGTGCTCGTGCAAACAATTGTAACAACAACAACAGCAGCAGCACAGATGAAGATGGCGAAGATGATGTTGATGGTCCGGTGAATGGAATGCCAGTTAATGTGCCGACAGGTATAAAAATGACTAGAATTCCATGGTTGAGTAAACCAGATGGTCAGACGACAACGACGACCAATGATCAGACCGTGAAACTTAATGGTGATTCCCTGGTCGGTGATGGTAACAATAACAACAACAGTGATGCTAACTTGACGTCAAATGATAGAATAGAAATGCATTTACATGATGAGCGGCAACAACGGCAACGACAACAGCAAACGGAAGAGCAGAGTATTGTTAATAATAACGCTGATGAAGATGCCGATAGCGATGAGGATATGGAGAGTGGTTCACCTAAGAGGCATTACCCCGGTTCTAGTTGTCGTGGGGGTTCTGATGAGGAAAGAACAGTTAAACGTACAAAGAGTGTCTCCAATATGAAACTTAAATTGCACAAAGATGACGGTAATTCTGGCTTGGAAGGTGGTAGAGATCCAAATGCTGAAACTGGTGTTTGAATCTGAACTTTGTGATAGATGTTGGGCTATCGGTAACATATAACATAGGCAAGGCTTGTGCTTCTCATGCAATGTCTTTAAATTTATTCCAGAATAGTCTGAATTAAGTCCAAAAAGTAATACGAACTAGATCTTGGTACTTTCCTGGAAGTTGAATTAGGGTATATCTTAACTTTGCTGTTTTCTGCATTTTCTTTGATTTGCACATGCATATCTTTTTTCTGTTTCTTCTGTGTATGATTATAATAATGATATTAATATTTTTTTGTTCACTTGTCCATAAGAGTTGTTCAGTTGAAAGGCTAACGGATGAGTAACAGGAATATTGATCTTTCAGCTCTCTGGGTATGTAGGCTCTGGACTTGGTTGAAGGACTTTCCAGATTGTTAAATGAAACTGTAGTTTCAGGCAAAGATTTTGGTTCTCACATCATTTCTGGTATATACTGCGCTATAGTTATAAAACAATAGGTAATCAACGTCAAAGTTGAAAAATTGGCAGCAATACTTGCTTCCTGAGTTGAAACTTGAAACTTGATCTCGAGAATCGATAAATTTGACCAATCAAGTCGACAAACCGCCATGGTGAGATACCTGTACATTTTGTCTACAACTACTGATTCACATTCCTTCGATTTTGCACATTCCAAACAAACATATTCTCAATGGCAAGTCATATATACACTCACCTATCCAAAGTCGAATTAAATCGCATATACTTCCAGAACTTAAACGAGCAGTATTATCATGTAAACAAGACTGAAATTATAGGTTGCAACTTGCAACTAGTTCCACAAGAAGTCATAGTGTACTGGGTTCTGATTGGAGTTATTGATTTGTGAGGGATGTCAGTCGACAATTCCACATATCCCATATCGGAAGGATCGATTTGCCGGCGCGCTGAACTTGTTAAGAAGAGCGGCAAATGCAAACTATATATTAGGTATAAGTAAACCGTAAGTTGTAACATAGTCCGAATTCACCTGGTTTCAAGGACAAGGTAGCTGCAGTTGTCCCATCGGCCAGACTTCGAAATCAAAAGTATCTTCATAGTCAAGGTACGGGATAGATTTTCAATGGAATGTGCCCTTATTGGGAGGTAGATCCAGCAATGAACGGAATGTTGATGATTGGTCACAGTGGTATATAACGGTGTACATGTTCCACGAGAGTGTCTGCATTTAGTCTGTAGTCTGCAAACCTGTACACCGTATTCCCTGCAGAACAAGATCATTTACGCGAGGCATCCCCCGATTCCCCCGATTGCCCCCTAGAGAATTTTCTCCCGATCCTAGATTCCCAAGGCAAACCCAAGGCTCCCAGCGTACACACACGCGGTACACCACGTATACTCCCACAGGCCGAACGGCGAACTTACAAGTTACGAGAATTTGAACTCTGAACTGAATTTGGAACATTTTTGAAGACTACCACTAAGAAAGATACAGCACAGTCACTAGTGAACTAAAACTGAATAACAACATTTTCATCCCTTCTTTTTTTGCCCTCTTAAGAGTTACACCCTTCCGTGTCTGCTGGCTTTTCTCTGCTGTCCTGTCTGCTCTTGTTACTTTCATCAAGTCAAATCCCATGCCAAACGAAAACAAGCCTGAAAGAGAGGCCGACACTTATCCTCTGAGTACTCTTTCCGCCCCCTCTGCTCTACCACATCTTCGTTCCTTTTGGCAAGAACCTGAAAATAAACAACTTACACAGAAAACACAAGATGATTTCTCTGACTTAATTTCCAAGTCAGTTAACAGCAACAACAAGAATCATGGAATGTTGACTCCAGCTGTGCGTTCAGTCGCCAACCTTTCAAATGTTTCAAAACTCTCTAGAAAAAGAACCACATTGGATGCAAAACACGATGAGGATGAAGGAGACACTGAAATGGTCGATGCTGTTGCCATCAACTCTTCCAATAGTCACAGTAACCTGCCATCTTTAGGATCAGGGGTTACTTTCAATGAAGGACATGCCGTTCACATCAGAAAATCTACAACATCTCCGGCTTCAAAAAGACGGCTTATTGATACCGCAAACAACAACAACAATATCCTTACAAGATTAAACACCAATAAGACAGCTACTTCCCCGACAAACATGATGGTCTCTCCAGATACTTTCCCTAGATTGCTTACTCCTTCAGGTTCTTCATCCCATAACCCAAACACTGGTGGGTTGCCCTTCGCTGATGATGGTCAACAGCTACCTTTGCCATCACCTAGTGCATCTCCAATTCACTCTGGAGTCTTGAATGATGATGACATGAAAGGAACCGGTGATGACGATGGTGCTGACGAAAATGAATCCAATGCAAACACAACCAGTTTAGCCAACACAAACGAGGATCAGATGGTACCACCAACGCCAACTGCCGATGTTAGACTCCCATTCTCGTCGGATTTAACATTTAGTGAAAATTTCCACGGTATCAGAAAAAGTAACATTGATGTCCTTTTACAGCTTTTGTTACCAGCCATAAAGAGATCAGATTTGATGTATTTCACAGAGAAACTTTTCGATTTATTTCCGAATGGTTCTCCAGAGGCTAACCATCTTCTATGGAAAAGTTTACAGAAAGCTGATAGACCAGCATTATCATCATTACAAGAGCTGATGAGAACATCTTTGAGAAGAGATCTTATCAGTGATTTGCCTACTGAAGTGGTTATGAAAATTTTTGGATATCTGGATTACAAGACTTTGCTCTTATGTGAAGAAGTTTGCAGATCTTGGAATAACATCTCTCATCAAAGTTATTATTTTTGGAAGAATTTGTTCATGAAGGATTTCGTCAGTGAAACCGACATGGAAGCTGAATACAACCAGGAATATGCTTGGGTCAAAGAAAGACTGTCTAATTTGACGGTTCCAGCGGAAATTGCCAAAGTGGTATACAAGAGAAGAACGATAATTGCCAGAAGATGGAAAGACCCAACTTTTAACCCACGTAGAATCACGTTACCAAGTCAAGGAGATTCAATCATCACTTGCCTACAATTTGATGATGATAAAATTGTTGCTGGTTCTGCAGATAATGCAATTTACATCTATGATACAGAGAGAGGAGAACTCCGTTCCACATTAGAAGGTCATACAGGTGGTGTTTGGGCCATGAAATATTCCGGTAATACGTTGGCTTCTGGTTCCACTGATCGTTCGGTTCGTATTTGGAACATCAAACAAGGTAGATGCACACATATTTTCAAAGGTCATGTTTCCACTGTTCGTTGCATGGAAATCATTGAACCTCAACAAATCGGCACTGATGATATGGGTCGGCCAGTCATGTACCCCGATTCTCCACTTTTGGTTACAGGTTCAAGGGATCATACTTTATACGTTTGGAAATTCCCAGTGACTAATGAAGATGATGAATTACCCGAAGAACCAATTGAGTTGGAAGAAGATAAAAACCCATATTTCGTTAGAGTGTTGAGAGGTCACACTAATTCCGTTCGTGCTGTTTGTGGTTATGCCAATATTGTGGTCAGTAGCAGTTATGATTCCAATGCTAGAGTGTGGGATTTAAGAACAGGTGAATGTCTCTGGTTGCTTTCTGGTCATACTGAAAGAATATACAGTTGTGTGCTGGATGTGAAGAGGAATAGGTGTATCACTGGTTCAGTTGACAATACTGTAAGAATCTGGGACTTGAGCACCGGTGAGATGCTGGCTGTTCTTGATGGCCATCAGATGTTAGTTGGTTTAATCACATTGTCGGAGCATGCCTTAGTTAGTGCTGCTGCTGATTCAACTGTGAGAATTTGGGATCCAGAAACAGGAAACCCTAGATTTGTGTTACGTGGTCATTCAGCAGCCATCACTTGTGTTCAACATACAGATGACCTGGTGATTTCCGGATCAAATGGAATGTTGAAACTATGGGATACCAAGACCGGAAAATTGATTAGAGATTTACTAGATGACGTTGATGGTGGTGTCTGGCAAGTGAAGTTTGACTATAGAAGATGCATAACTGCAGTTCAGAAGAACCGTAGAACCTGTTTGGAGATTTTAGATTTCGGATCTCCTGAGCTTCCAGAGTTGTGGGATGGTGAATTTGTTATTGATCGTGCTGATACTCCAGGACAGATCATTGAATTTGAAAACAATCTGATGTTACAACAATGATTAATAACTAATGAGAGTCAATATTGCTGGCTGCTAGTGTGTTTCAGTTTACGAAAAAGGGTATTTATGTCATAATAACAAGTTTGGTTACCTTTCTGTCTTTGCTGTCTTTTTATGAATTTTTGGTTTTGTTTCAAGTTCTATTTCTTTTTAGAAAACATATATATACCTTTTTCCAGTACTTTCATTCTACTCTGTTTTTATTTTTTTCTTCGATAAATTCTTTGTTTTTATTTTTTTTTTCTTTGGATATAGATAACTTATGTTATATTACTTTTCTTCTTCGGGTGTATTGCACATATACACTTTGCTCATGATATCCTATTCAATTCAAAATACATTAACTCTCTTCTATAATTTACTTCAATATTGTCACTATTTTTCAAGCCTCCGTTATGCACTTATACAACTGATAACGTACACGGTACCAATTGTGAGCTCAAGACATCTTATAAAAATTCACCAAACAGGTATATTCACCGAGGCGATCGCGGTTAAACTTAATTGGACGGTCCTCCTCTTCATGAGATCGATGCATGTGTAACACACGTCTAATGGGCGGATCAACAGCTTACCATGCCACCATGAAATCAAGATGACAAATTATAGAGATCTAACTAATCTCCAAATAACATAAAAGGAGTGGATTTCCCAATCTTTTGGGATTGACCAAAATCGATTCAAGTCTCTTCATGCATATGAGTCATCACTGCTATTACAACATTATCCACTCAAGTTTGCCATTTGAACTACTTTTTCCATTTAAAATCTCAATATATCGATCGTTTTTTCGACCTGTTTCCTTTATCACAGATAGCTTGAATCATTCAACAGCTAATCCAACATGCATTCTACAATAGAGGGTTTTACCGCAACTGAAAGTGAAAGTGAAAGTGAAAGAACGAATGTTGCCAGAAGATGGAAAGACCCAACTTTTAACCCACGTAGAATCACGTTACCAAGTCAAGGAGATTCAATCATCACTTGCCTACAATTTGATGATGATAAAATTGTTGCTGGTTCTGCAGATAATGCAATTTACATCTATGATACAGAGAGAGGAGAACTCCGTTCCACATTAGAAGGTCATACAGGTGGTGTTTGGGCCATGAAATATTCCGGTAATACGTTGGCTTCTGGTTCCACTGATCGTTCGGTTCGTATTTGGAACATCAAACAAGGTAGATGCACACATATTTTCAAAGGTCATGTTTCCACTGTTCGTTGCATGGAAATCATTGAACCTCAACAAATCGGCACTGATGATATGGGTCGGCCAGTCATGTACCCCGATTCTCCACTTTTGGTTACAGGTTCAAGGGATCATACTTTATACGTTTGGAAATTCCCAGTGACTAATGAAGATGATGAATTACCCGAAGAACCAATTGAGTTGGAAGAAGATAAAAACCCATATTTCGTTAGAGTGTTGAGAGGTCACACTAATTCCGTTCGTGCTGTTTGTGGTTATGCCAATATTGTGGTCAGTAGCAGTTATGATTCCAATGCTAGAGTGTGGGATTTAAGAACAGGTGAATGTCTCTGGTTGCTTTCTGGTCATACTGAAAGAATATACAGTTGTGTGCTGGATGTGAAGAGGAATAGGTGTATCACTGGTTCAGTTGACAATACTGTAAGAATCTGGGACTTGAGCACCGGTGAGATGCTGGCTGTTCTTGATGGCCATCAGATGTTAGTTGGTTTAATCACATTGTCGGAGCATGCCTTAGTTAGTGCTGCTGCTGATTCAACTGTGAGAATTTGGGATCCAGAAACAGGAAACCCTAGATTTGTGTTACGTGGTCATTCAGCAGCCATCACTTGTGTTCAACATACAGATGACCTGGTGATTTCCGGATCAAATGGAATGTTGAAACTATGGGATACCAAGACCGGAAAATTGATTAGAGATTTACTAGATGACGTTGATGGTGGTGTCTGGCAAGTGAAGTTTGACTATAGAAGATGCATAACTGCAGTTCAGAAGAACCGTAGAACCTGTTTGGAGATTTTAGATTTCGGATCTCCTGTGATCCCACATTTACGAGGAAGTTAGTTGGTCGTGGGTGATGCTACCAATAGTGGATACTCCTAATCAGATCATATTGCAAATTTGAAAACAATCATTATATTAATGATGTGAATCAAATCAATATTTTAGGATTATGATCTAAGCTTAAAGAAAGCACCACAACTATACAATTCAGTGAACAAAGCTCATTGAGTGCAATTTTATTACAACAATGCTTAATCTAATGCGAGTTGATGCTGATGGCTGCTAGTGTGTTTCAGTTTATGAAAAAGGCCTACGTAAGTCATATATTTGGAATTTGGTTCTCCTTCTGTCTTTTCTGTCCTTTTATGGTTGTGTTTCATTTTTTTTCTTCCCTCAGAAGTATATTGAAAGCATATTGCTATATACAATTTATTTCAGTTCTTATTCTTTTTTTTTTCTTCCAATTTTTCACTCGTGTGTGTTTCACATACACCTTGGTTGATATCCTATTCGTTCCAAATTATACATTAACCCACTTCAAAAATTTACCTCAATTGTCCTATAAATATCCTGTAGTTAACTCCAATGTGTATCTAAATTTCAGAAAAATTATGAATCTCCGGTGAACTATAGCTGCACTATATAGTTATTAATTTGCCAATTTCAGCTGAAAGTCACGACTCACTCACGAGTCACCCATTGCCGGTAAAATTTTAAAACGTTCGAGCCTTCTGGGCTAGTCTATATATAGTCGATATCAAATATCATGACACGGACCGTCGATATGATTGTAGTGTGTCCTTGCATGCTTGTCCTTGTATTATTTGAAGAGCGGACGTGGGCTTTAAAGTGGTGTAAGGGTGGCAAAAAGGCCATTTGCACTTCAAATAATACAATTGCTAACACACTCCAAACAATCTACGCCTACACTACAATTACCTCGACGGTCTGTGTCATGGCATTTAATATTGATTATATGCAAACAGCTAGATCACACGTCATGCCCGCATGTTCGATCAGAAGCATTAGAAATCCAAATTGGAAAGCTTACTGTCTTACCATCAATCGAGAAAATAGCTAAGCCAGTTTCTGGACAAAGTTCAAAGTTCGACACCTCTCCCGAGTCTCCCCTCTATCAGTTTAACAAAAATCACCCGCCTGCCTATTCTTTTCAATACCATCGATCATACTCAACAAGTATCCCAACAAAGAACAGCTAATTAAACCTAACATTAACAATTAAGGGATACAGGAACCGATCCAGAAGGTACATATTTGTGAATTACACTCAGATGATGAGGACAAGATAGATCAGAGGCCCTTTCTGAGCTGAACCAACTGTTGTCCTTAATTTGCCTTCGAAGTTGAAAAATAGAATTGCCTTGCAATTTACCTTTCAGAAATCCAACTATATCAGGTTTCCCATATTCTGCAACCAGCTTATGATTAAATCAATTTGAGCTGCTAGTACGATGACGCGTGTCCCCTAATATGTGGTGTTCACTCTTGACAGTTTGTTTATGGATGATTTTGCCTTTTGCATTAATTCTTTCTTAATTCGTTTTCCTTTCTTTAATTCTGTAGATAATCATTAATAGCTAATTGGAAACAGGAGAATAAATCCTCAATTGTGTTCAAAAAAATAGTACAAATATCGCAAAGAACAAAAAATTGCCGGCAATACACATGCATGTACTATTATTATGTGTCGATCGATGGAGAAAAATTGGCACGTAGTAGCTCGCTAACTACTTCTACATTTAATTTTGACATATATAATTAATTAATACTCGTATGCCTCGATAATCGAGTTTTTCAATTTTCATGCAAGTTTTTACCCAGGTGAGAAAACTCGAATTAAATCTGAAAATGAGGCAGCTCATATAAAATTCAGAGTTAGAAAATTGAGACTTAAGTTTTTTAACCCGCAAGGGGAAATTTTGTCTATATGTTAAACCTTGTATATCATTATCCATGGCCAGTCTAATTGGCCCTTCATTATACATCGTTCGATACAAACTGGACATATAACTATATGTCAGCTAGTATATATTATATATAACATTCTCGGTACCACATTGAAAACAGCGAGTTTTTACAAATTCAGTACTCAATATCAAGAATTGTTTAACTTGATTGCAATATGCACAAGGTCGAAGTAACTACAATTAATTCGCTTAATGCAGTCGTACGCCTGACTCTGGCATATATACAGAGCCGTATACAATTCCCCAATACTAACTGTACATTGCATCAGCATCAAACTCAACGACAACATCAGTATCAAACTTACATATTGCAGCCATACGCCTATAACTACCAAAAGACACAATGTACTATACACCTGGGTCCTGGTGTACACAGCATATCCTTCTCTCGGTCTCTTGCAATTGTAACTGCTTCACTTCGCTTATTCTGTGCAGTGCAAGCAGTGAAAGCAGTGAAAGCAGTGCAGCTCGCGTTTCCATGCTCCTTGAGTCCTTCCATGCTCCTTGGACCTGCTCAGCGAAGGAAATTTTGTTAATAGAGCTTAGCTTAGCGGTGAATTTAATTGCTGCGCTTACGTACAAAAAAATTCAAACAAACAAACAAACAAACAAACAAACAATTACAAAAAAATAAACGTTTCCGGTAATAGTATACGTACATGTGAGCTGTGCTGGATTTGTTTGAGTTTAGAGCAGGCCGCAACTGAGCTATGCTGGCACTAGGCAACTGCATGGGGAAGTTTATTTCTTTAGTTCGTTGAAACTGAACTGGCCAGAGCCAATTGGGTCCCGGCTCCTGAGTTAGCATGAGCATGTGTAGTTTGATTAAACTCTAGTGTTTTGGCGAGTTCTTATTGCCAATGTGGTTAGCCTTTGGTGTTTATATGATCGACGTTAGTGAAATTTTGTTAGCTTTGTTTACTTTTTAACGAAAATAGTTATACCATGGGTGAGTTTTACTGCATTTATACTAACAATTCTACTATATACTTGTATCATAACCCGAGAATATACTATAGGTAAACAGACCTAAGACAGCTATACTTCGATTGGTTTGATATTCACTAAATTAACTCAATTCTCAGAATGTGATATTAAAAAAAAGTAGAAGCTAGCTATATATATATATATAAGTACAAATAAAGGAGAGTAGAAAGGCCGGAGGAATAATAGAATGAATAGAAAGGAAAGAAAGATTAGAGAAGAAGATAGAGGAATCAAAACAGCAAGAAAAATTAAAGTGTATAAAAAGGTAGAACCAAGTATATAGATGAAAGAAAGAAAGATGAAAGCCATATGTAATGAAGAGTAGAGAGATCTAAGCAAGAAAGAAGACAGGAAAAGAAAAATTAACACTAAAGGACTGGATTAGCTATATGACATAAGAAACAAATCTAGAAACAAACAAAACATAAAAAAACGTGAAACAATTATAATAAAAAAATGATGAAACAAAAAAAATGAAAAGAAAACAACCCATGCAAACCGTGAAAAGTGAAAAAAGAAATAAAGTAATGACAAGTAAAGAAGAACAAGATGATGAACTATCAAGAGGTGTATATATCAAACAAAGCAAAAGATAAAAAGGTGGAGTATCAATGTAATTCAGAAGAAGGGATCTTAGCATAATAACTCTGTAAAGCTCTTCTCAAAGCCATTGCCAACTTACTCCACTCCAAGATTCTAACCTCTTTATCGAAACCTCTTGGTTTTCTAGTCTCATAACTCATAATTCTTTGAGCCAATTCATTTCTCAAATCGGCATTTGTCTTACCAACTTTTTGTAAATCACCCATGATTGGAGAACCTGATGATGATGTCTTCTTTGAACTGATTGGTTTTCTTGACCAGAAGGGAACCAAGTTGGATCTAATTCTACCTCTTTCTTTACGTTTCTCACGTGGATCAATGTTACCGGAACCATTGACACCTGAACCACCATTGCCTATGAGCAATTCAACAATCTTGATCACTTCAACACTGGTTATGTAGTATTTTCTGTCCAATTGAGATTCGGCTAACTCATTGTCAGTGACAATAATGTTCTCGTCATCATCAGCATAAGCTTTGTTGCAGAAACTTTCCAGACAAGAAACTTCAACGACATCAGCACCATCTGTACAACTTTGAGTTTCCATATTGGCTTCTTCAGCAGATAAGATTGAGAATGATGCAATGACTTCATTTTTGTTTTGTCTTCTTTCAACTCTAATGATTCTTCTTCTATCGGCAATCTCTTGATAGCTCCATTGTGGCAAACAGATGGATCTATAGTCAACATCAATCAAGTTCAACTCACATTTCAAAAATTCATAACCAGCAGAAAATTTTGAAGATTGAGGAGGTCTAGAGATGGCACCGCCTGCACTAGTACCTCTAACCAATTCATATGAACGTGACTGAAATGAACCAATAGGTAAACTAGGTCTTTTCAAAATTCTGAATTCTTGTTGATGTTGTGCTTGTTGTGGATAGTGATGATGGAAAGATAAATCTGTATTGTCAGATTCAAAAGATGATGGTCCAACAAAGCCAGCATTAGCCTTGAGGTGTTGTTGTTGTTGATGGTCAAAATATGGTGACACAAACTGAGGTTGTTCCAAAGGTGTGAAAGAAGAAGGACCAATGATTTCAGTGGTTTCACTGTATGGTGTCACATTAACTGAACTCTTATAACCTGGATCACTCTCCATACTTGGTCTTCTCAATGAAAGGTTGTTGTTGCTAGTGCTGTTGGGACTTCTTGCTTGAGGCGGAGGACTGCAGGCATTGGCAGGTGGGAACATCACTTGAGTTGGTGTTTGTAGAGTAGGCACTTGTAAACTGGAACCATATTGTTGAGCTGTTGCGATGGTGATTGGTTGTATGGTGAGTTGATCAGTAGGTTGTTGCTCATATAGTGTTTCTAAAGGACGAGCATCAACGAAATCTTGTGTTTGTGATTGTGATGGTTGTGATTGTTGTTGTTGTGCTTGAGGTAGTTGAGGATGGGAGATGCGTGGTAATTCATCCAAGGAAGGGAAAGTTTGGAAAGAAGATGTTGTTGTGAGTGCTGGTTGATTTTGGTAGTTGTAGAGCGAGGATTCCACTCCGCTCGAGAAAGGTTGATATGGAGTTGATGAGGCAGACAGTCCTTGGAAATATAGTTCGCCTAGGTCATCATCAAAGAGACTCTCAAGGTTACTGGTGTTGTTATTTCCAGTAGTTGATGAGCTGCTTATATTATTGTTGTTGTTGTTGTTGGAAGTATGAGGAAACGAGATGAAATCATCGTTATTGAAGTGGAACGTGGAGTCTGAGAATCCGGACATGAGCATTTTCTAATTGTTTGGGGTGGAATGTGTGAAGAGGGAGAAGGATGTCGTTTGAAGATAGATAATTTCAAGAAAAATAAGTAATAAACAAGGGTTGAAGACATGGTTAAAGTTGAGATGGGTTGGAGAAGAGGAAATGAGAATTGTTATATAGCTAGTGGGAAAGTTGTTGATCGATGATTGCGGTTTGTGGGTGAGCGTCTGAAAGAAGCGAATAATTGCAAAAAACGCAGTTGGAAGATGCGGCACAGGGGCGGACGGCGGGTTGCACGTTTCTTTTTGCGGGCACAGACTGCAGATGCAGATGCAGCTGGGACAATAGGGCCCAGTCGTAGGGGAAAACCTTGTGCGCGACTTGAGGTCTGTGGTGGGTGGGAGGGAGAGTACGGTACGTGAAGCTCGCGCAAAAATAGGAGTACGAACGAACGGGCCGGGGGATAAGTGAGAATGCAGCGGGAAGTGAGCTGTGTGGGTGCAAGTGAGAGCTGCGAGCGCATACTGTGACAGCGTGAGAGCGTGCAAGATCCCAGTGTTTGTACCGTGGCTGGGGCTATGCGCGTGCTTCCTGAAGGCTTCGAAGGTACTTTCTCTTTCTTCTATTGCATGCAGACACAATGGTAGACCCCCTTCCAATTCTTCCTTCGCCTATATTGTATTTCTTTTTGTTCTTTTCTTTCTATGTCCACCTGCCAACAATGCACATACGGAGCTTACGCTGCCTTCCATGGCTTCTGTCTCATGCATAGAACCCAGCCCAAATGCGTCTCTCACTTCCCTGCATCTTTCCTTGCAGCTGCTTCTCCTGCTTTTTCAATCTTCTGGAAACCTTCAACTTTCTCCCTGCATCCTCACTCTACCTCACTCTCTACGACTCAGCTTCTTTCATGGGTAAATTCGACCTACACGCGCACGTCATCCGTCATCTTCAATTCATAAGCTCTCATGTGAACTCATCCTCTTCCACTACGTCCAACTATTCACCAGATGCACCCTTAAAACATAAACTTCGTATTTTTTCAATACGTAATAATGATAATATTGTTTCGGTGTCTGAAAATTGATGATATCATAGATCATTAATCTATATGTAATCACTTATAACCCGAGGTAACTTGTTTAATTTCACTGCCTATATCTTCAAAGATTCGATTTATTGTTCAATATTGTTGTCTCAACAAACTCTTAATCTTTACAAAGAGCATAACATTGATATAAAACAAATATTATGCTTATCTATGGCAATACATTCAAACATATTCGAAACAACTGTTTGTTTGTTGTTGCAATCTATACATGCATGGTTTGTTTTTATCAGCTAGATATAAAACCGTTTTTGTTGTATAGATCGATATATATATAACATTTGGGCATTTATCATACATCGTAAATACAGGCCCTCTGGAATATTCATTGATTTTCTATGAAAGTAGGTAAAAAGAAAACTATGTGTCCATATCACATGACTGTATTATACAATACCACAAGGCGGATGATAAATTTGTTTCGAGACTCGTGATATCAATCACATCCAAAAAAAACCTGAGATTGCACTTGATCACCATGTGTGATATCATATATGCAGGTGTTTGTCCGATAATATCCTTATGGCCTATTTAGTCGATCGACAGCAACACCACTTACCTGAGAATGCCACTGTTGACATTTGATTGGAAAGCAAAATTTGCTCAGTTGAAAAAACGGGTGTCCCAAACTTTGTTTAATGATCGTCCTCTAACACAACGTGTGGTTTCCATCAACACATATATATTTTCAACGATTTATTTTTTTGATCAACGTGATCCAGCCCCAGATAAACATATTGATGATTTTGTCGATTATATCAAACTGAATCTTGCAAAATATCTTCCTGTCAATATTTCCACCAGACGTCTGAAGAAACTATGCCATGT
>JAKTRY010000287.1:0-29724 GCA_030579935.1 Ambrosiozyma cicatricosa | reverse complement strand
TTGGGACATGGTGAATCAACACCGCTTCTGCTCTTCATTGCTATAACCAGTAGAAATAATTTCACAAAGACAACAAACCAGCTATCCCAACTTCAATATTCCATCAAAATTTGTATAGTAATTCAAGTTTTAGCGGACTCAATATAGTGCTTGTAAGCTGACTTTCTATATATAAGATTAAGGGAGTTTTGAACTAGCTTGACTGAACTTCGGCACCAGGCTAATCATTTGCGCGGAGTATTGTACAGGCGATCTGCGGGTTATTGTGAGGGGAGTTTTGGAAAGAATCTTTGTTCGCGGTATTTTCGGCGATTCACAGTTTCTGTTAGGGCCCTTATGGGTTAGGACTTAGGACTTAGGACTTAGAAGTTATAGTTGGCAGCTGTTCATGAACCATGGCTCCCAATTGTCCGAAAACACCATGCTTTACATGTTTTACATGCTCTACTCCACCTCGTGTTGATATTAATCATTTTCCAATATGTTCATAAAGTTACCATGCACCCACTTAATACTGGTGGGCTCATTTTAGCTTACAAAAACAAACAAACCGGCTGCTGCCCATTTACCCTTTAAATATGAACTTTCGTCAACAAAATCTGAAGAATCCTCACCTATATTATATATATAAAGCCTACTGAATTCCCTCTTCGATTTCAAACTTAAAGAATAAAAAGGAAGTTCAGTTCTTCACACTTTCCAAAACCCCACTATCAGACTCATGTTCCGACTCACATATCTCACACTCACTCGTCGATTTCCGATCATATACTAGCTGGTCACTGGGAGTATTTGGTCAAATTGGTGCTTCTATGCGTGGGTTCTATGGTTCTACGGTTCTACTGACTAGGTGTTCTGGCCTGCTCCATGGTGGTTCTTTTTCATCCACGCTGTTCAACCCCATCAAGCTGTATGTCAATCTACTATACTAATCCGTGTCATGCGAAAGAAAGAAAACCAGATCATTAAACGTGAAAACAGATTGAGAAACATACGAATTCATTAATAAAACGACCCAAACCAAAACAAATAGATGCAAAGAAGGCCAAAAGAAAACAAAAAGTCATCGGATGGTACGGATATGAAAAATAAATCATGTCTGAGTCATTTCGGAATATAATTCAGATCAGCAAAATAGATCTCTGATTTGAGGAAGTTGGAACAAGCTGGGAAGAAAAAGTTGTGTGTTTCCTTTAGGGTTTCTCGTTTGGTTCTTGATTGACTTTAAGATCTCTAGGTTTCTTGGAATCGGATGCATTTTCAACACAAATAGCTAGTTTATCCAATGCCAAATTGTCTTTGCTGTTCTCTAATTCTTCATCTGAAGATTTAGTGATTTGACCACAAATTAAAGGGACCACAATGTTGGATAGAGCGTCTCCATGTTTTACTGTTGGACTATCAATTTGAGGTGTAGGACAAGCTAGCTGGAAAGAAAGCTTTTTGTCTTCGTTACTGATTTTGATTTGGTTCATTCGAGTGCTTTTAAAATCAACAGCTAGCATGCTTGAGAGACGTTTAATCACCTGGGAACAAGGATAAAGTACTGGAAATAGTGGGAGATTTCCTTTTTCAAATCAGAAATTGTGATAAACCAGATTTGATTCAGACATTTTTTGCTTGCATAATCTTCCATCTCGAAATTTGAGAGATATGACTGAAGAAATTCTGTTTTTTGATGAATTGCTTCGTTTTTTGCACATCTAGCTGATTTGGCCAGATGATTATGGGAGCATATAGGGAATTTGGTCACGGTCTCAATCGGCCTCAAGGAATGGATCAATATATGGCTTCTATTCATCCATTTGTTTTATATAAAATCAGTTGTATCGAATTACATTGGTTGCCTGTTCTGCTTTTTTTCTCTCTCTACATATATAGTATTCTAGGTAGGTTAATTTGATTTGCTATAATTTTTGATATCAATTTTGATTTTCATAAGAGACAAATTTTGCATGTTCTAAATTTTGTTTTAAAATGCTTAGTAAGAAGCCGATGAGGTTCAAGGTTTAAGTTTTTTAACGCACCATATGAATGTTTAAATCGCTCGCTTACACAAATTTTAGTAAGAAATTTTTGTTGACAAACAGTTGACTCAGCTGCCGAATTCACTATGATAAACCACAACGTCAGCTAAAAGCTAGAGATTATTCGTCAAGTCATATTCTTACAACATGTCTCTAAACTCTTCTTCATGCTTTATAGACTTTTCCATATCCAAAATATCAGGAGTATAAGAATCACACAAAAAACCCCGTTCACTAATTTGCCATGCATTTGTTGAATTCTCTGGCCCTAGCTATTCATATCACATAACTCCATAGGATTCAAACACACATACTTAGTTCAACCAACCAACCTTTGGCACATATTCACATAACTACATAATCACAATGGTCTCATTCCGAAGTATTTTGAAAATTATATACGCTTCGGAACAATATGAAGGTGCAGGTACCATAGTGAGAAGATCACTCGGTTCCATGGGCATGAGAAATTTCACTCCATTTTTAATGTTGGACCATTTTAACTCATCACCAGATGTTGGTTTCCCAGATCATCCACACAGAGGACAAGAGACAGTGACACTGTTAATGAAAGGTCAAATTCTACACGAAGATTTTACTGGTTCTCAAGGTGTTTTAAATCCAGGAGATTTACAATTTATGACTGCCGGTGAAGGTATTATTCATGCTGAAATGCCATATTCTGAAGATGGTTCTAACATTGAGGGTATGCAGTTGTGGGTTGATTTGCCTGCTGAGTTGAAACATTGTAAACCAAGATATAGAGATTTGAAAGCTGCTGAGGTGCCTATAGCCAAACCAAATGATAAGGTGCAAGTTAAGGTTATCAGTGGTAAGTCATACGGTGTTGAATCCGTTAAGGATTTGGCGTATACTCCAATGGACTACTATCATTACACGGTGCAGCCTGGTGGGGAATTCGTTCAAGAAATACCTGAGGATTTCAATGCTTTCCTTTACATTTTACATGGCTCTTTGTTGCTTGATACTCAGGTTGTTAAGGAAAATCACTCCACTTTCTATAATATGGATGGTTCCGCTATCTCTGGATCTGTTCCTGAAGACAGAAAAACTACTGACTTTGTGATTATCGCTGGTAAGGCTTTAGATCAACCTATCTATCAATATGGTCCATTCGTGGAAACTTCAAAAGCAGGAATTAACCAAGCTTTCTTTGATTATCAAATGTCAATCAACGGTTTTGAGAGAGCCAAGGACTGGGAAAGTGAGATTGGCCATGGCGTTACTTCAAAGCTTTTCAAAACAATTTCTCAAAGACAAGAAGATGCCGAAAAGTTACAAAAAGATGAATCGTAATTTTAGATGCTTTTAGTATTCTCATGATACCACATAAGGTCATTTGATTTTTCTTTATATAATTCTTTTGTTTTATCTTTTATTTATGGATCTCAATATGATTTGTTATAAACTCGAATGAAAAGAAAAAAGTAAATGTAATTAAGCTAAAGAAATAATCAAAATGTTTCGACTAGCAAATTGTACCTGCCTGTCGTTGAACTAACATGTTCCTATTGGTCCTTGAAAGCACAACAAGAACTCTCTATCTGTCAAAGTTATAACCATATCTAACCCACTCTTGTATGATTCATGCTTTTGAAGTTATGGTTAAATTTCCAATCATTCAATGTCAACGGTAGTATTATTCCTTGAATCTCTGTTGTTTATTATTCACCATATTGCTGTTTCACCTTCAAGACAGATTTCTGTTCATCGTCAGCACCAGGACTTTGTAAGGCAACCAATAAGAGATATGGAATACTAAAACTTGAGAGCTGATCATGCGTGATAATACCTAGTTTAGAAGATAAGCTGAGGGAGAATTCCCCAACAACAGTGGCTGTTGACATGATGAAAAAAAGGAACCCAGGGTAAAACCCCAAACAACCAGTTTGAGATTCTATCACACAAATACACCCTTTGTAGGTTTCCAAATTTGAACAGTGTTATCATCAGAGCAACTAGCAACCATATGACAATCATTAGGATTCCAGTCCGCATCATTGACACCATGTAAATGTCCACCATGTTTGAAAATCAATGGACCTTGACCATTGTTTGTTTCATTTTTGGCAAAATCCCACAATTTCACTGATCCATCCAATGAGCAAGACAATAGAGTAGATTTCAATTCAGGGTTCCATTTCAACTGAGTAATTGAATCATTATGTGCTTTATTAACTTGAATTACCGGTTTCTGTAATGATCTCAGATCAAAGAGACTCAATTGACCCACTTCATCACCCATTGCCAACCCAAAAGGATTGAAACTATTGAAATTGAGCACATTTAACTTGGAATCATGCTTATACGACAGTGTCTTTTGATTTGAACTAGACGAAGACTGTCTTAAATCAGTCATTTTGAACATATCGTCATCACCGACAGAACCAACAAGATGAGAATTAGAAGGATTGAATTCAACACAGTTGATAGAATAATCATGCAACGGTCTCTCCAAAATTGGTCTCAATTGTCTATCTTGATCAGTACCTGTACTTTTCTTAACTTTAGTGATGTCCCATAATGCCAGCATACCATCATTTGAACCAGATACCAGTTGTCCTTCTATGTGTCCGTTCCAGTCCAAACCCCATGTATCAGCGTTATGAAACTTTAACTTTATGTCTTCGTATTGCTTGGCTGTTGAAATGGTAGAGTCATCGAAATTGTTCGGTTTCTTGGTTCTATCAAACAACAACAGATCACCTAAGTTAGTTGCCGTTGCGATCAAGTTTGGATTTTGAGGCATGTATTCCGCCTTATTGATGTCACCTTTGTGTGGGATTCTTTGCATTAAACTGAAACCATTTTTGAATTTGTCTGTGTGTTGAGAGTACACAAATTCGTTTTTCTCAGGGTTGAAATCTGTGTCTATTGATAACGTTTCACTTATGGTGTTTGCTGTGATGGTATGTGGTAGTTTCAATTGGTATAAGGATAAGCCTTCAAATTTGTTGAATCCTGAAGAATAAGTACCTACCAAGAGCCTTTGATTTGTTGAATCTGGTGAATGATTATCGACATCAGGTAACCACTGAATAGTCAGCGATGGCCAAACTTGAGAACTGGTTTGAATGTATTGGTATAGCATTGGTGCATTTTTCTTCCATGTTTTGTAATTGATTTCAGCTTGAGTTGGTTCTTCTGATTCTTTGAATTGTGGGTTTCCATTGACGTTGTTGTTTGTGTTGTCATCAGTATCTTTCATAACTTGATCATGAATTGAAGTAATTACAATGTCATTCATGGTTGTTGTTATTTGAATCTTTGGTATCGAGCAACTGATGAAGAGAATTATATGTTTAGACAGTGGCACTTTGACATGTGCTTTACTTTAGTGTTTGATACGGTTCATCTTCTACGCGTGCGAGTTTGATTTTACACTCTTTTTGACGCGTTGAAAATTGATTGAAGAATTTGGGGAATAGATAATTGGTCAACGCACGACCTCAGCCTTAACTCGAGGAATTTCAACTTTTCACAGGCCTGTTTGAATCATTATCTTTATTTTTACCACATGGGCAATACTTCTATAAATAAAACGATTATGATTTGTAGGTTTTTTTAAAATTGACGAGGTACTTAAAACCTAACACATGTGCATGCAAAATTCAATAGGTTTATCAGGGGTACAGGGTTTTTCACATTCTTTTTGAAATTCTCGAATTACCCTGCCTGTCTGTAGCTGTCTACAGTCTGCCTCACAATTCTCATCGCGTACAAATATACGCCTGATCTATACTATCTACTCACCTCTTATTAATATTGATTCAACTTTTTGTCCAGCCTTTTAATTTGTACTTAAACACATTGTTTGGAGCTCCAGAATGAGTGAATTTGAGGCAGTCCATGTTAAGACAGTATTAAGATGTCGAGACTGCGCCAACTATATTTTTCCAGCTGTCAATCATGAGTACGTGTCTTTCTGAACTCAACGTTACATTCCGAATGGGCAGTGAGGTGTTTACCATATGACCCATGAGATGCCCATAAAAGACTGAATTAAATGGTGTCACGTAGAAATTTTTGTATAGAATTCTAATATATCTTGTTGTAAGCGAAAAAAAACATGTTGCAATTTGCAATTTGCAACGCGTGGGCCATGGATGGTGATGATGATGATGATGATGGGCCAATGGCCATCACGTCAAGACTCAAATACGCCAAACATGGAAACATGAGGTCATGAGGCCAGTGTTTTTGTGATCTATATGGACATTGGACGTACTTGTATAACAAGTATTCTATTCTAGTCTGATCGATATATACGTCTTAATTAACAATTCTGCAGATTTGATTCGATGGTGTCCTTCAATATATCTATTATAATTAATTATAATAGTTGATCTTCAAAGTATTTCCTTCATTATATTCGTACGACCGGCACTTGAGTCTTGCTATCGGGAGGGAAGTCCAGCTCATGATTACAGATTAGAGATCTCAAAGTCTGGACCGTCTATATGTCCCTAGAGATCATATCTTGTTCCTTCAAGTCTTCCTCTTTCTTGATTGTGGAATTTTTCAAACCTCTTATAAAGTGGTGAAGACCGGTTACCCGACCCCGGTACGTGTTTGAACGTTTATCTTTGATTATTGAGCACATGTGGACTCTTGTTCTATATATCAAATTTGGATCATTCAACTGCCATATATAGATTTGGACACCACAACTGATCTTGAGAACGTGGTTTAATCCAATTAGAATCCAAATCCAAGATGTGACATGGCTATTGGCCTCCAAAATACAAATCAGCTTGAGCGATGGACAATGGAATCCCATCGGCCGTCATATGAGGCTATGTCGACGCTTTTGGCTGTGAGTTTCTGTCGACATCTTCACTTTTTCCACTTTTCATGGTCCTTTATAGACGTTCGCCGTATGTGGTGTGTGTCCCCGCCCCCGCCCTGTGTTCGGTGTTACCCAGCTTATGCTTAGCAACTTTATGGGGAGCGCGTTACTAAGTGAGGGTCCGCCTACCGGGCAGCTGAAATTTCTCGATTACCTAGCAATTTGCAAATCAGGGTGTATGTGCATTGTCGAGTAGGACTACGCGGTGGTGCCCTGAGAACTTAAGTCTTGAGCTCCAGTCGACATTCCCCACTCCGACTAACGAGTTACAACAACAACAAACGAAAAAACGGCCATAGAAGAGAAAACAGAGAAGAGGACAACGCTCAACAACTTATTTATACCTCTCTGTTTCCCCTCTCACCTCTGCTCCTGTCGTTGCCCTGTTCCCATTTGCCGTTTCTTGTCCTTCGTTCTTTGCCCTTTGCCTTTTGCCATCCTTATTTCCTTGTTAATTCACTTTAAACAACCTCAGTTCCCCCAATTCCCAATCTCTTTGATTCAATTCCAATTGAAATAACCCCACACATCACACCACAACCACTGACAATGAGCGGTAAACATTTAAAATCACAATCCACTTTTGCTTTCGAAAACACTTCCACCAGTGTTGCTGCTTCTCAAATGAGAAACCATTTGAACAAGTTAATTGATTCTGTTCCTGAAGGTCCTCAAAAGGAAAAATTTGAAAATGAAATGGATTCCTATTTCACTTTGTTTAGAAGATACCTGTCTGACAAAGCTGCTTCTACGTCTTTGGACTGGGACCAAATCAGATCTCCTAACCCTGATGAAGTCGTTGCTTACAACTCTTTGAAAGATGATACCACTTCCAACTTGAGCAAATTGGCTGTTTTGAAATTGAACGGTGGTTTAGGTACATCAATGGGTTGTGTTGGTCCAAAATCCGTCATTGAAGTTAGAGATGGTCAATCCTTCTTGGATTTGTCTGTTAGACAAATTGAACACCTCAACAAGACTTACGATACCGATGTTCCATTGTTGTTGATGAACTCTTTCAACACCGACGCCGATACTGCTTTAATCGTTAAGAAGTACCAATCCCACAGAATTAGAATCAGAACTTTCAACCAATCCAGATATCCAAGAATCTTCAAGGACTCCTTGTTGCCTGTTCCACATTCCTACGATGATAAGTTGACTACTTGGTACCCACCAGGACATGGTGATTTGTTTGAATCTTTGGTTGCCTCTGGTGAATTGGATGCCTTGATTGCCCAAGGTAAGGAGATCTTGTTCGTCTCCAATGGTGATAACTTGGGTGCTACTGTTGATACAAAGATTTTGAACCATATGGTGTCAACTGGTGCTGAATACATTATGGAATTGACTGACAAGACTAGAGCTGATGTTAAGGGTGGTACTTTGATCAACTACGGTGGTCAAGTTAGACTTTTAGAGATTGCTCAAGTTCCAAAGGATCACGTTGAAGAATTCAAATCTATCAAGAAATTCACTAACTTCAACACCAATAACTTGTGGATTAACTTGAAGGCTATCAAGAGATTAGTTTCTTCTAACTCTTTGGAAATGGAAATCATTCCAAACAGTAAGTCCATCTCTGTTGGTTCTTCCGAATTGGGTGTCTTGCAATTGGAAACCGCTGTTGGTGCCGCCATCAGATACTTTGACAATGCACATGGTGTTGTTGTCCCAAGATCAAGATTCTTGCCAGTCAAGACTTGTTCCGATTTACTGTTGGTTAAATCCGATCTGTTCCAATTACAACATGGTTCATTAAAAATTGATCAATCCAGATTCGGTGGTGCTCCATTAATCAAGTTGGGTTCTCATTTCAAGAAGGTTTCTGATTTCCAATCTAGAATCCCACATATGCCAAAGATTTTGGAATTGGATCATTTGACTATCACAGGTAATGTTACCTTGGGTAAAGGTGTCCATTTGAAAGGTACCGTTATTATCGTTTGTTCTGATGGTCAAAAGATCGATATTCCAAATGGTTCCATCTTGGAAAATGTTGTCATTACTGGTAACTTGACCATTTTGGAACATTGATTTCATCCATAATATTTGTTTGGCTGTCTTGGGCTCCTTTATTTGGGCTTTTGGCTGTCAATTGTTAATTGTTTGTTATCTTTGTTTTTCTGTATACCCCCACACAACCAACTCATATCCATCTCAACTATTATTCCTGATCTCAGCTTGTATTGATTATTATTACCCTGTCTCCTTTCGTCAATTACTGTGATTCCCTCATCACTCTCCTCTCCTCATAATTTTCCAAAATTCCTAATATACCTACTTAATTTATATAAGTCTTTTCCAATTATTAATAGTTCTTGTTTGTATTTGGGTTTATATACCAACCATTGATCGTGTGATTTCTGGTTCGATCTATTCTTTCCATCTTTTTTTGTTCAACCGATTTTATGCTTTACCACATCTCTCTTTACATATAAACGTGCATTTTTCTTCAATTAAAACTACTTCTTCTATATTATAATTCTTGTAAACCGCTCAAACTCTATGTATGCAGTACCACGATACTTTATACGATCTTAAGCTGGTCTGACCGTTCAAGATGATGTGCACTACAGCTAGTACAGTTCTGAGATCATGTTTTTTGTTAGTTTTATATCTGAGTCCCAGGACCCATACCTAATTCTCAGTCTCAAGACTCGCCAAGAGTGAACAGAGACTACCGTCATGACTCATTACGCATGAGTATTGAGTTGGAGTCTATCAGTATGGGTGTCGGGACTTGCACAGTGCAGACCTACTTAGGTCAACATCACAATTCAATTATACACCAAAACACACACTCAGAAGAACAATTTCATTCTATAGCATACAACATGAGCTATACTGGCCCAAATAAGAATCATCTATCTAACGCACATAACCGATAGCCGATAGGTAACTAATAGTGTTTGAATCTAGTCAATTCACATACACCTATGTGCTGTCCAATTCGTTTGTATCATTATGTCAATTCTGATATATTAATACTATAGAATAGTTTGACAATATATCTAGCTGACAGCAAAACACGTAGCTACAAATATACTCAAAAGACTCTGGCTCTCGGCTAATTAGTTTTATAGATTATTCAAGCGTGTTCATGCAATATCTCTTGATTTTCCCTGTTTCGTTTGAATTTCACTGAGCTAGGACATACGGCTTTTGAAATAGGATTAGCTGCCTGAATTGTGTAGTAGATTGTTCTTTCTCACATACCTGGCGTGTTCATGAGCGTTTAAGATTTCTTATATCCGATGCCCATGTGTCCTTTTGCATACATTCTTTCGGTTCATTGATACTATCGATTTTCAATTTCATGTTCCTTTTGGATTTTCAGAGCAAAAATTTTTCCTCGTTAAGACTGGAGCTTTTGTGGATGTTGCATTGTCTTTTGGTTCAGGCCGGTTATTTGAATGACTTTTGGTTTATGACACGTTATCAAAATTGAACTAGAACCATCTTGTCAGAACCATGCCAGCTAGCTGTCTAACGGCCACAACATTCTCATCTCATATCGACGTGTTTTGTTTTGGTTTTTTCATTCAAGTGATAAAATACCGCTGAGCTGGAATTGTTGTTGAAGTCATATAAATACCACAAAAAATCCTGCATGTTGTTTCGAATTGAACTTGAATCAGAACTCTCTTTCTGACCATCCTCATCACCAACTTCCTATTCACTCACTCAATTTTCAAATCGTTACTTACTTCATCGATTAACCCAATAAATCCAACTCTTTACATTAACTGGAAACCACTACTTATTCACAATGAAGTTCTCCACCACATTGATCGCTTTAGTCGCTTCCTCCGTTATCGCTTCTTCATTCCCAGACCAATCACTAACCACTTTAGTCACCGTCACCACATCTTCTGCTCCTGAAGCTACAGCCTCTTCCATTCAGATTCAAGATTACAGTAACTCGACCAATATTCAAGATTACAGTAACTCGACTGATGCTGATGCTGATGCTGTGAGAAAGGTTTCTCTAGGTACTGTCTCCAGTGTCGTTGGTATCGCTTCCGGTGTGACTACTCTTTTCAACTTCTTCAAGAACAATGTCTTTGGACAATCATCAAATTAAATGTCTATTCCTATTTTCTACTTGACACCAACCTCAACTTTTCTTCAATTCTGATTCTCTTCACTTCAACTGTACCAAATACGCGTTCTGTGAAAACTTATATGAGGCCTTTTTACTGTACCTAACGTTGGTACCTTTTGTCTACTTCTTTTCCCGCTAAATTAACACAAATATTGTTCGATTTCGTTTTATTATCTTTATTTTCTTTTCTCTTTAATAGAACTTTTAAGTTTATGGCATATGTACACCCAAATTTTCAAAACCTTTCTGGAGATATGATCGAAACCTATAATTATAGTATGGTAAAGCAGGAACTTGGATTTTCGAGTGATAGGATCTTGTAGAATGGAACATATGATCGAAACTTATGAGTCTCTGACTTTACAACCTCGTATAAGTATCTAAACTGTACAGAGACTGGGTCTGATTTGATCTATATAGCATTGAGAGAATTGATTCAAAATATCGAAAGCAAGTAGAAGAAAGATCCCGTTCGACCTTTTTGAATTAAGCCGACGATAAGAATCAATCAACACGATACAAATCATCAAATTCCAGTCATCAATCTTCACATTATCATTTCTTACCGCCAAACTCGAATCTTCTCATTTCTCTACCCAACTTCTTCTTTCTCTTTCTCTCCATAACCTTTTCTCTCTGTCTTGAACCCAACTTATCAAATTTAGCAACCTCAACAACCTTATGTTTTTCTTTCTGAGACAACCACCTCTTATCATTCTCCTTCTTATACTTCTTCAACACATCTTTTTCAAAAACCTTAGAATCAACTTTATTAATCTTAGATCTCAACACTTCAACCTGATCTTTCCATTCTCTAACTTGCCAATCTTCAACATTCTTCAATTTACCCATTTGATGGTCTTTAATCAGTTTCTTAAGTTCTTCAAATTCAGATTTTCTGTAGTCGTTTAAAAACTTGTAGTTTTTCAAAAACTCAGTCTCGTTCACTTCACGAGCGGACCCTAAGCCAGATTCAAATCTGATGTCTCTGTATTTGGAGGATTTCTGATATTTTGTGCCTTCTAATAATCCCGGAACCTCTCTTATTCTCGATGGTCTTTGTTTTGTGCTTTGTTCCGTCGGGGCATGTTTGTGTTTCTTTGCCGGGTTCCCTGTCTTTCCATCCTTGTTTGACTTGTTTTTGCTGTTGCTGCGTGAATCATCTTCTTCAAAGAACCCAATCTCTGAACCGGAATCATCTGAATAATCATCATCTAAAAATCCAGCATTTGACTCAGATGGTGGCTCATCATCTGAATCCTCTTCATCATTTTCCTCATCAGCATCTGAATCAAAACTTCTTCCTCTTTTCTTACCCTTATTCATTGAATCCCGTTTCCTTTGAGCTGCACTCAACGCACCAAATGAAGTAGTCGAAAGTTCATCATCTCTATCATTTTCGCTATCATTGTGGTTTCTTCTATTGAATGTCGAACTCTGTTGCGGTTTGCGTTTCAAGTGATTGTTGTTCTTGAATTGAGCTATTCTTTTTTCTCTATGTGACAATGTCGTTCCTGATCTTTGTGCTTGATTCGTGTTATTGGAAATCACTCTGCTTGTTCTTTTGCTTGTTCTATGCGTTTGTGTACTCGTTCCTGTAGCCATTTTCTTGTAATGATCTATTGTGATTTCTTTACGTTTAAGTGTGACTGGAATGAGTCAATTCAAAATGGTGAAAAGTTGATGTTGTTGTAATTTCAATTGGATGATGTTGATTTGATTCGGATGTTTTCAATTGTAAACGTAGAAATAGGTGCATGATGGATTTTTTTGTAATTCTTTTTCAAAATTTTTTAATCGTTAAAGGAGGCGCTGAGGCTTTCAGTAAAAAACAATTTCCTTTTAGCCGCGTTGACGCTTGGGAAATCGCACTGAACTGCCATCATCTATAGATTAAGACAAGAACTCATGTGGTCCTAATTTATGTTCATCGAATAAGATAGAGCTGTTTAATTTTGAGATATTCATGATCGTTAAAATTAATGATATATGCCTATAAAGTAAAAAGGAAAGGATACAGTAGATACAAGTATGCATATGTGGAAAAAAAATTAAAGAGAACAAAAAGTAGAATTGAATACGATGCAATATGACAAAGCAAAGCGTGCGTGTTGACAGTTCTGCTGACAGTTATTGTAGGTAAGTAGGTATAGCAAAGTAAAAAAAAAAAGTAGACAAGTATGAACATTGTTTTGAGTTGTTGAGATCAACGTGGTTTCAAAAAAGAAAGTGTATGTGACCTGTATGAATATTGAAGTTGAAGACATGGTATGAAGAACTAATCAAATCACTTATTCAAAGAATAATAACGATACAATCCACGTTCAGTCAACTCACCAGGAA
Organism: Ambrosiozyma cicatricosa; assembly: GCA_030579935.1. Lineage (NCBI taxonomy): Eukaryota > Fungi > Ascomycota > Pichiomycetes > Pichiales > Pichiaceae > Ambrosiozyma > Ambrosiozyma cicatricosa. Next base: position 16,376 of record JAKTRY010000287.1, on the reverse strand, counting down.
ACACCCCACCTCTGACATCAACACCACCAAACGGACCACAAGAACAATTGATTTTTCTAGAAGCCAACTTCAAAAAACTAGGAAACTTAATCTTCTTCATGATTCTTTCACCTGTATGCAGATCGAAATACACGATATTATCATTAAAGATCAATTTCTCACCTTTGAGTTCCTGTTCCTTTTCCTGTTGGTTCAATTTGAAGATCCAATTACGACGGCCTTGACCGTTATTGTTGAATGGTTTCCAGATATCTATTCCTGAGTCAAACTGGGATTGGGATTGTGCGGAACTGGTGCATGGTAGAAGTGGAATTGAGACGGTTGATGATGAGGATGGCAAGATGGTGTTGAAATTGTTAAACACTTGGATCCTACCAGTGGTATAAGTTAGAGTATCATAAAGTCGTTCATCAACTTCAATAGCCACCAAACTAGGACAAATTTTCAAAAAATGGTTGTTGTCAATCGACCAACGACTCATTTTTTTATTTCCTGACAAATCCAAAAACTTCAAGTTGCCCCAACCACTCATACCACCCAAGAATTGAGATAGCTCATCAATACCCAATTCGGAATTAGCTAACACTAAACTCTCCAACTCAGGGAATCTCAATTGAATGATTTTCAAATGCTGTGGTTCAACTTCTAATCCTCCTAGGTTTAGGTAACGCAAGTGTTTGGCCTTAAGGTGGTTTAACAGATATGCTAGTGTCACGGAGTTAAAAGGAGATGCGACCGTGGTGTCACATTGGATGTTGAGCCATTGTAAGGAGTGGTTGTTCACTGCTGGATGTTTGGTGAAAAATCTTAGCAAGTCTCTTGTTGATCCAATGTTCGAGCAGCGGCCTATTGAGAGATGGGTTAGTTTAATGCCTCCTTCTAATTCAGTTGTGTTTTCTTGGTGATGGGAATGGGAATCAGAGTGTGGATGCGGTTGGCATGGCTGTGGTTGAGGCAAACAATCAATTAAAATCTTAGCTGTCACTTGAGTATGATTCAAATCCAATCTTTTCAAATGATGTAATTTAGGTAATAGCCTTATGAAAACATCAGGTTTTAAATCTGTACAATCATGGAAAGATAAATTTTCTATCTTACAATTATCATCTTGATGAATTTCAACAGAATCAAAAGCATCACTAAAATCTTGACCTGAACAACCACAAAAATCCAAACTTTTCAAATGTGGTAGTTTGTTAAATAAATAATCAATGATAGCAAAATTCAAATCTGATTCAATACTTTCTGAAGCCAAAAATTCTTTCAAGTTTGGTGTAAGTTGAAGACATTGTAAGATGGTATCACCAGTAACCATTTGAATCTCTTTCATCATTTGTCCCGTACGGCCCAATCCAACCGAGGTAAATTCAGAGAAATCCAAATATTGGGTGTATTTTCCCAACATTGGTTTAGCAATCAAGTTTTTCAAAAACAAATCAAATGAATATGATCTAGTGAAATTAGCATATTTGTAAAAAAATTTCAAACTCATGAAATAAAAATTGGAGTTAACTAATGAGATTGAGTTACCAAATGACTTGATGTTTGAGTTGATGGAGTAAATGTGTTCTGGATCATTGAAATAACTATATTCTATTACCTTCTCTGTTAATTCAAGTGCAAATGGTGTTAGAGAACCAGGAACAATGGTTGTGGATGTGATTTGGGTTTCGGTATCGGCATTTGGAGGAAAATTGTTGTTGTTTGAGTTAGTTGTATTTTGAGAAGAGGAGTTTGTTAGGAAGAAGTTATTCAAACTGGCAGTTGATTCGAAAGTTGTCATTCAGTGTGATTGTGTTGGGTGCTCTAGAGGGAGGAAGTCGTCACTGGACAGGATTGGGGGAGACAAGAAAAAAAAAAGAATTGAGGAAAAGAGCAGTTTTTATAACGGGTGCGGGATTGGGATGTTCCTTTTTTTCTGCGGGTGAGTCAAAGTGTGAAGAGCGCGGCCGTTTGAATCACCTACTGCTAAAGAGAGGGAGAGTGTGACGCTTGTTGTAGCCTATTTGGGGGATTCGGGCTATTTGGAAGGTCACTCCACATGTCTTGAAGTAGTCTATTTCTATTTCTATATATACTTCTATACATATATGGGTTGTGGATACAGCAAGAATAGCTTATTTCATGGATGATGACAGCCACTGCTGAAACTGATACACTTCTACTTTCTACGCCGGAGTCGGAGATGCCCTAAAGCTGCCTCTCCACTATTTTTCTGTCATAGTGCGTACTGCGCTACCGACTTCCTCAAATTGCCATATACATGAACCATACAAACTGTCAGACTCTGACACGATAACTCCATGGTGCACTCTACTCGATTTCCACCTCAAGGCTATGCTACTATCCTTGCTGATCTATCACTTATCTGTCAGGACTCACACTCACCTTATCTATCAATATGACAACTGCCATGCATGCAGTCAATCCTTTGATCCTCTGTGAGTCACATAATTCCACAATTTCACGTACAATTCACAATTTCACATGTTCAAACCTACGATATTTCCAAGTAGAAGAAAAGCGCAATTCGCTTTTCAACTACCGTCTACTACTACGTTACTACGCTCAACTCGCCACAGCACTGGCCACACAAGCCACTTTCTGGACTTCTAGATGAAATAATCCCGAGCTAGGTAGTAGTTTGCTAGGTTACTGCCGGTAGTAACCGGATTAAACCGGAGTGCCCACTAAGCTGCCCACCAGAACACAATTAAATTTTTTGATGCGGTTCTAGTCGTGCGTGACACGATTCTTGGTTCCATTGTAAATAATTTTGAATTTCCATAGAATCATGTAAAAGCTAAATTTAATTAGTGAGAAAATATAAACAAAACCAATTAGAAAAGATAAAGATTCATTTCATGAATCGAAGCTTTCATTACCACTCACCCATTCAAATTCATACACTGTTTGTCCTCCAAATAGCTTCTCCGCTGACTCCAAAGATTCTCTATCATGGTTTTCAATAATGACCTTAACTGGTTCTATGTATTTGAATCCGTGAAAGCTGTATCCAAAATGAAGTAATGACACGGGAATTACGTCAAACAGAAGTTCATTACTGCTACTTTCACATAAAAACTCAATTGTATGTAAATGTTTAGGAAATGATACACCTCTGAAATCAATATCCTGATTATCTCTAATCGAAGCACTGAAAATTAATAGATTCTTCAATGGAGAAACAAACATCTTCCAAAAATCACCAAACGGTTAATAATAGAACGACAGATCAACTCTTAAAGATTCCAAAGTATATGGGAAATGACCCGAAAGAGTTGGTAATACAAACTCAGCAAAGCTTTGATTAAAGGCTCCGAACTCAAAGTTGACACATGGAGGTAAACACGAGATAACACAAGGATTGGATGTGTCATCACTGGAATACGACAAATTTTTCAAATTGGTGAGTTTAACAAGCCCCAATTCATCTGGAAGATGCGAATCTAGGTTTGCATACTCAGTGTATTCATAGAACTCCCTGTGCTTATAACAGTGTAAAGAAAGAGATCTCATACTCTGTGGAAATGAAAGGATAAATCTTCCTAATTCTGTACTTGAACATATTGAATTATGCAACATCAACACAAGATCCGTAAATTCATTCAATTGGTTTGCATTAGAAATATGAAAAGTCGTGAGCTCATTAGTATCATATTTGGCATCAACAAATAACGAATGTATATGTATTGGCAATCTCATAACACAGATGGCAGACCCATCGAATTTAACATTCGTGAAGGTTAGCTTCTTCAAACTGTCAGGAAAAGAGTTCTGTATGTTGGTGTTGATTGTGCATTCCTTTAGATGCAGCTCCTTCAATGAGAGATCATTATGAAGTTGTAAATTCAATGTCAACTGTGGTTCCCAGTCAACAGAAAGGCACTTAACAGATGGGTTGGCAATATTAATGACGTGAGAAGCTTGTTGTCTGGGGAGCCCACTTTGAAGATACAAATGTTTCAAGCCAGGTGCTTTATTGAGCAATGTTAACGTTCCTTGATAGTTTGCAGTATATAGTGGAACTTGTAAAAACAATGGATCTGTGAGCACCTCAGAGATAAATCTAGAAATCACATTTATTGAAAGGTAGGATTCTGGCTGGGAGTCAAGCGTAAGCTCAAAATCATTATTCTTGTTAAGATTGACCAGCTTCTTAGTAGCCATAAGTGGTTCATGGAATATATCCTTTCCTAATTCTAATGTCACGATCAATTTTTTCTTCTTCTTGATAGTGTTATTCAAATGTTCATCATCGGTTTCTGATCTGTTGAATGAACCCAGGAAATCAAGTCCTCAATGACATCATCTAGCTCATGTAAGTCATCATCCATCGAATGTACATGCGCACCAATAAGAGCAGCATCTTCGTTCATTGTAAGCCCCCACTCATCAAACACAATAGGAAAGATAACATTCAACTTGCAGAATCGAGGAGATTTCAAAACACCCATTCTCATTAAGCCTTTCATTTGGTCCAAGCTACACGTCAATGATGTAACTAGCTTCAAAAAACTCGGGTTATTATCCGTCATTTGAAAGAGACAACAACCATTGAAATCTAAATCATAGCACCCAAATTCCAAAAGCTTCATATCATCAGAATTCCATTGATAATCAGTGTTGGGATTTGAAATATTGAAATGAACCTTGAGTGACCGTGATAAAACAAATGTCGTAAAGGCTTGGAGATGGATTTGCTGACTGTCAAATATACGTTCATCCAACCTCAAATTCTGTGCAACAACCGCCAGGACATCGTCCAGCAAAGTATGATGGCCTATGAGATATATGAAATGGGAAAGTGGTTTTTCAAATGTGTGATAAATCACTGTCAATTTGTTCACTGGCCTTGTCACTATATTGTCTAACTTCTGTGAAATATTTCAACGAAACATCGCTGAGTATCACATATTGTATCTCCAGTGGAAGTTGTAGAATTGTGCTTGCAGTTTGAGTGGTCAATAACATTTTGAAGGTGGACTGTTGTTGTACTCAAAGTTGAAGAATAAATTATCATCAATCATTCGCTTCATATAGGGTCCATGGACTCCAGCTGTCCCCTCAGATGTGAACTTTTTGATGTGGTTCGGGTCGTGCGTGACACAATTTACAAATTTATTTGAGCTAGTTATTAATAGCTACTGAACCTAACTTGAAAATTGTTACATTTTTATAACTTCAATTCACTTGTAATAAGCCCAGTTTCCGACGCATCATTCAATTTTCCATTGATTTCTATTGATTCTGAATAGTCAATAAATTTCTGAAACCTGGGCTCCCAAGAAATCGGAGAACAATATTTGTCAATAGAAATAAAAACAGGTAGATGTTTTCTGCTTTCAGATATCGCATTGAAAAGTTTCGTAACCAATCGAGAATTCTTTTCAATAGTAGAACGAGTAAAAATCGTGACTTGCAATTCCAATGTTAACTGACCTTCTGCCTTGCTCATTGCTCTGTTTTTCATCACCATGTCCAATACCTCAATCAGAGAGCTAACATTTTTATCTTTTAGAACGAAATTGGTTACCTTCAAAATCTTCAATCGAATGCAGTGTTTAATATACCCGTGTCTATATGACACGTCAATTATGATACAAGTGACAAGTGCAAGATCTCTTGGTGAATTATTTGCAACACTCAATCCTCCATCCACCATTTGGGAATGCTCGATGAATATCGAAACACTAGAATCACCATCTTCCAAACACATTCCAGATATCAATATGTGTTTCAGTTGAATTGCTCTTGAGCGTATGAATTCAGCTCGCCCGTAAAAAATGAATTCCATCGAATACACTGTAACCAAGCCTGATGTCTTACAGTATCAGTGAGAGATAATGCACTAGACTTGATATTCCTTTGAGATGGTAATCACCGTGTTTGTCAAATTTGTTGAGGAGAACATGCTTGAGTATCAGACATTGAACTTCAAGTGGAAGTGGTGTTGTAATTTCAAGCGTTTGTTTTGATAGAGGGTATCCTATGGTGTTCCATGGATTTAATTGACTTAGTTTTCCAAGAAATATTGTCCCTTGGGTAGTGGTGTAGTTGATTGTTGTTCAAACATCAACAACGTATACAGACGCGTGTCTAAATTAAATGAAATGTTGAACGTAGCTTCGATTCGAGTTGGAGAATTGAAATTCCAATTGAATGTACAACTGACCCTGGGTATCTGCGTATCCAACTATGGAGAGAACGTTGTGTGGTAAATATCTCGAAGAATGAGTGGGCTCCACATGATTGTTAATCTTCAAGGTGTAATTGCAAACAGAGGTTTTGAATAGATGAAAGGAATCAGGTGTACCGTGGACATCATGATTGGTGTTGTGCTAGAGGACTCGATTGAGAATCTCAACTTTGGGTTTTCTTAAACCGACCTCATGGCTTATTTGTTTGATGGTTGATTCTGATTTGTCGATATGATCTAGTAGTTGTATATGCTTGGATGATAGTGGAAGTCCCACTATAGCTGAAGGACATTGGAATTTGGAGCCCATGGAATTTTGTACGTTGTAACTTGTCACTCAGTCTCAGATTTCAGTCTTCGAGAGCCCGCGTGAGCACTGAGCACCCATTACGGTGAACCTGAGAGGTATCATCCCAATCAAAAGGATTCATATCGCCCAAAGGTTATCCGCGTTTAGCTCCATATGATCACATTTGTCAATTATCAATTCTATTCCCAGAAGCTTCAATATATTGCCTACGGAATGATATCTAAGTTTGCACTTGGAGTAACCATTTTCGCTGAAGGGACGATTCCTTTCACCTTCACGTCACCTCAAAAACGATTTGGGATTTTCGTTGTTCTAACTTTGAAAATATTTGAGCTTCAACTACTGGTATAGCAGACCAAAGTCATCTCCATAGGGGAACAATGGATTCTGGAGTGGCTTACAGACACAATTATAATCAGTTTGTTTGAACATGCACAGGGGGTACTTTGAATTTAAATATGTATAGAAAAACGGAATAAAAAGTAAAAAACAAATAGATAGTCTCATAGATAGGACCCCAAGAACCAGTTCTAACAAAGCATCGACTGCATGATGAGACAATCAGATCAAAAGAGTCACTCTTGTGTTTTCTTCTTCCTTTTGTGAATCGTAAATTTGTAATTAACCAAAAAAACAAACCTCAGGAAGAAGCTAAACCTTATCATCAGCGTTCCAATTAACAGGAACAAGAACCAGAAGAAGAGCAGTGAGAGCAAGAGCAGTTTGATTCACAAGTACAAGCTTTAGCACAAGTACACGCATCCTTTGGACAAGAACAACCAGAGTCACAAGTGCAAGCCTTAGCACAAGTACAGGAAGCATGGGAACCGCAGTGGTCACAAGAACATTCGTTTGGTAGACAAGAACAAGCCATTTTTGTAGTTGTAGTGAATATTGTAGTAGTTTGTTTGGTAGTGGTAGTTGGTGTTGGCAGTTGTTTGTAGTATATCAGTTGATATCTAGGATGATTTGATGGACGATGATGAAAGAAAACATAATTGGGTTTGGAATAAAGTTGTTGCAGAAAAGGGAAATCAATGGTGTTTAAATACCCAGAATGATGTGCCAAGTTCAGGTACTTCCAACTTTGAACGTACACGGTACTGATTGAATTGATCAAAACCGGGCAAAAATAGCTTGAGCAGCTGACGCAAATTTGAGACCTTTTCGCCCTCGAAATTCTATGTGACATAAATTTCTTCCCCTTAGTCTTATCAATTTCTGGGCGAAAACAACGCAAATTATTTCGGCTTTTGGAATCAGGCCGCAGAGCCGGAAGCGGTTGAAGTCCACCAGACACCCTTGCACCATCATAATTGGAGTGTGGACATCATATTAGAATTACGTGTATATATGTTCAGAAGGAAGAGCTGAGATCATGCCATTCTCGAAGGATACATATTAATTCCGATCTAATATTAATAAAAGGATTCCAATCAATGCTAAGTTAATAATTATTAGTGGATACTTTAAAACTCGAATTGTGTATGCTTACAGTTAGCTAATAGAATGTAAAGATTTAGTATTACGAAGGCGAGAGAACAGAGCTCATAACCGAGGTTCCAAATCAAAAATTCTGTAGGCAACTGGAGCTAGAGGTAATGTAACCCATGACAACTGTGGTCGCCGTATATGAAGGTCGAACAATTATATATCACATGGGTCAAAATCAAAGCATCACATTTACAAAGAAGAATTCCAGCGTGGAGATAGACACATGTTTCCACTTAATTATCCATTAAGGTCATCAATTTACACAGTAGACAGCTTGCACCTGATCACTAGACACACAAAACCCTTCAAATATTCATCAGCACCACCCAATCAAACAGACACAAATATGAAAAAGGAATCATGACATTATTTTTTCACAGATCTGTTATTTCACCAGAGAAGGGTATGGATTTTAAGATTGCATTCTCTGCAGGATACCCCAGATCGAGGTCTGAAGCAATTTTCACAAGATCACAGAGCTTATTAAGATATTATGGATGAAATATAAGTTTGATTAATTTCAGTGATGCACACAAGCTCACTTAGATAAATGAAAGCAATCAAGAAATATGATGATTACCTACACGACCCATAACAGTGGTTAGTAGATATTTGCTGAACAAACGATCCAGGATTCCCGGCGAAGTGCAATCAATTAGAAGAACCTATCCATTGAGTGTCTATCCCTGAATTGAATCAATCTAATAGTATACCAGAAGCAATGCATGAAGCAACGACAGAAACCGCAAAACTGACCCACTTTGTCATTATGTTTGTCGCAATAACTGAAATATTGAGACATCTTAATAGTTGAAGAAAAAGACACCATTCTGAGCTCAAACCATACCCCAAAATTCGGTAGAGGTCCTGTATGCTGTTTCTATCTTTAAGCCATATAGCTTGCTGACTAATTAACCTTTTGCAAGGGAAGCCCGCGTTATATGTGATTGAAGTACGGTTACTGACTATACTGTTTTCTTGTGCATAGATGTGGTTAAGAATTAGTAATTCATTTTTGTCGGGACTTGAAACTTGACAGGAGATCTGGATTCATTGTTCAGGCGGACAATGAAGTTTGTTCCTATAGTCTTGAAAATGATATGAGGACAAACTCTGAACCCACGAATTGGTTGTGGTATATAAAGATATGAACATTTGCTTCAGTCTCAGAAGCAGATTGTATCAAAGCTCGAGACTTAATTGAGTCAGGACTGAGCTTACTTTCAACGCATAGGCCCAGGAGTCTAAGACCAAAAAACATCATTATCAGCCCCACTTTTCGCTTTAAGGCATCTACTATATGTCAAGTAGCCATCAAGCAATTTAAAACAAAAACGTATCTCAGAAATTACATCACTCCCAAAATGGCAGCTGAACAACAATCGGCATCGAATCCTCTACCGAGAAGTCAATTCCAAAGACCTTCGTATACACACCGCAACAACAAAGACCATATGACGTTGATATTGAAATTGAAGCATGTGGAGCATACATGAATGCAATTAAAAGAAACTGGGGTAAGCCATTTTTACCATGAGAAGTTGGCCATGAAATTATTGGTAAAGCTGTCAAAGTTGGATCGTCAGTGAAGAGATTAAAGTTGGGTGACAGAGTCGGCCTTGGAGAACAATGTGATTCATGTGGTTCTTGTAATAGATGTGAAAATAACAAGGAAACAGTTGTAATCAATATGTCGGTACTTATCTAGGTTATTATCCTGAAACTAAAATCGCCACTAAAGGAGGTTACTCTGATTTCGTTAGGGTCAATGAGAAATTCGCTTTCAAGATTCCTGATAACTTAGATGCTAACTCTACTGCTACTTTGTTATGTGGCAGTATTTCAATCGGAAATCTTGTAGTGGAATAAGTTGTGGTCGGTCTATATAATGTGAATCTTTCAGTGGTATGGGAACGAATGGGAGAAAAACGTTTGTGGGAGAACCATTGAGGCTGTGGTCATATATTCAAAAATCTACGGCTTAATTTGAATCGAAACAAGGTGTTGATAAAATGATCAAATGACTAATAGATCTTTTCATGGGAACAAAGATACTAAGGGGTTTGTTTGCAGCTGTCATTGAGGTTTCAAAAAAGAGAAAGTTGGAACAGAAGTTGGGTAATGGAGTTGCTGTTGTAGTGTATTGTATCAATCTAAAACCTTGGGAGAGAATGGTAATGACTATTAGAGCATTGCTTCTGTTGCAAAGACTCTCTGCCAAGCTGCAACGGAAGTTGAGTAAGTTGAACTGCTGTTGTAGAGTATTGGATCAATGTAAAACCATGGGAAAGAACTGTAATGACTATTAGAGCTTTGTATCTGCAGCAAAGACTCTCTGCCAAGTTGACAAGATGAAACGGAAGTTGACTAAGCTGAATTAACATGTGATACTGTTGCATGTAGTATTCCAAGTGAAAATATTGGAAGAAAGGTGAAAAATGAAGATGAGCTTTGGATGGAAGCTATAAAGTCTCAGGGGATGTGCAGTTCTGGATAGTAAACACTCTGTATATTATATTGTTGAGTGGGATTCAAAGTGTTGCTAAGGTTTGAAAGAAGGCAAGGATGACACGTAAGTACCAAGTGGCTGAACTATTGTAGACTGTTGCATTGAACACTAGAAGAAAATCGAGATTTGCATATGAAGCAAATATTCTACGGGTTTATTTTCCGAATTGATAAAACTGGGACTGAATAGTAGAAAGTCTGATATGCTGCTGATTGAATGTAAAGATTTAATTGAGATTTCAAAGAGGACAGTAGTGAAATAGTAGCTGATCCTAGTTGTATCGCTGTTGTATTGTATAGACTTGAAGAGCATTGGAAGAAAAATTTAAAGGCCGGTTGATCACAAGTGTGGCTTGTCCTGAGAATTCTAAGAGTTTGATTTGCTGAGCTGGGTCTAGATAGTGAATGGTCTGCAGAGTATTGTGTTGATTTAAGCTAAAGCTGGTAATGTGTTTTGAAAGAGGACAAAGAGAAAAAACGTAAGTGGAAGGACTGTAGTGTGGTGGTATGGTACCGAGTTAGAACATTGTGAGAAGACGATAAAGGCTGGTTAAGCTGATACTTGAGTCAAAGGGATCGTAAATCAGGAATGAGAGTTTAGTGTATTCTTTGGTCGGATGATATTGAGAGCAAATGGTCCAGGGACAGGGTTTATAGCTGGATTGGTTTGTTTTGTTTGTTTTGTTTGTTGAGAGTTAAAAGGACAAAGACTGTTGACAGAAGTAAGAGTATGTGATTGTTAAGCTGATAAAGAGAGAGGCTGTGAGTTTGAGTGATTCAGAAGGCCAGTTGATAAATGAAGAGCAAAGAGAGAAGGATGGCGAAGTGGGAAAGAGCCAAAAGAAAAACAAGATCAAAGACTGGGTGGGAATCAGGATGGCGAATTTCGAAGGGAAACAGCAGAAACCTGTCCAAACAAAAGAAAGGCAATGTCAGTGGCTGTGGGTGGTAATGTGGTAATGTGGTAATGGCCAGACGGTGAGTGGTGGCCAGTGGTGGGTATCGGGGAACAGATCTACAGAGGGACAAAAACAAAAGAACTGAGTGGTACTATAAATTTACAGGTATTGAGGTTGCCAATTTTCAGTTCACTACTACTGGAATCCGCATGTGCTCAATAGCTTGGAACCCAACCATTCCAGGTTAATCGTGTCAATATAAAAGATGTATCGTGTAACTACTCTCTCAATAATGGGAATTACATTCATTAATCTTCTTCATTCTTTCAATTAAGTCTTGACCATCTCTTCAGCCCAGAGACAACAATGCTCTGAATCTTCTCCTTTTCAAATTTCACCGGTATCAACTCCACTAACAACTAATCAGCTATATCTAATATTTCATCTCTTTGATTAATCCAAATAAGTTGATAAACCACATATTCATCAGATAATGAAGAAAAGTGATTGTTGACATTCGACCATGGGTCACAATCAACAATGTAAAATTTGCATCAACAATGTAGAGATGTCATCTTTTTTCCGTCATATCTTCATCGGTACGACCAAACCCAGGTGGATTAGAAGTTCTTAAGTTAATCGAATGAGTTCTTGGATGCATGTAGCTCCTTTGAAAGACCAGTTCAAATCCGGCTTTGATCGTAACTCTTCTGTGATTATGGGACAAATTGTGATGAGCTTCAAACATCTTTGGCAAAGCGTGGATGTTGGTTATCTGTATGAACAGTGAAATTGTCAATTCCTTGATATGGGGAAATCGAAGTTGTTGCGGGGGAGCAGGGTAATCATAGTTGTTGGCTAAAAATGAATGGTTGAATCACTCAGAAGGGTTGGATTTCAGACATCTGGAGTGATGATATTTGTAACCTGCAGCTCGATCTTGTTTGTATCAGTGAATTGCTTATTAAAGCGGGGCTAAAAGGTGGAGAGAAATTTCAACTATTTTCAGTTATTTACTCCGCAGTTTAAAGGTCTTCGCTAGCACTACACGTGAATTATGCACACATCTGTGTAGACTGTAAGGAGACTGTGAAACAAAATCACCCAAACTTCCATTACTTGTGTATTGTAAGGGTAAGTCCGATTTATTGAGGTATACGTCCTAGCTGTGAAGGATAGGACATGGACATATTGTCATACTTTAAACTCTTACAGTTATTATTATTTGAGTTAAAAAGATGCTGAAAAAAGGCATATATTGGCCTTATTTTCAAACAAAACCTTTTGCTAGATGTAACTCTGAGTCCTATATTGAAGATGAGTTCATCCCACCAAATTCAAAGCCTTGGTAGAGTCGGTGTTTTAGAGACGTCAATTTTTTTGAATCTGTTGTGAGGATTGATTGATTGACTCTTGAACCCTAAGAGGCTGCTGGAGAAAAAAAAATCTTGAGAAATTTTTTTGGTTTTTGTTTCGATTTTGATTTTGATAAATCTGCCCAGAAACAGAACAATCTGGTATCCAATCTGCCCTAGCAAGTTTCTGTTTGTTGGCAGATCGTCAAAATCAATAAAGTTCAAACGTTCTCGCATATTCAACTTGCAGGTTACATGACATGTAAGAGTTATGTGATGTCGACAACTCTGATCAGATTCAACAAATCTAAGAGACTGATCAATAGGATGTCTTTTATCTGAGATTGTTACAGATGTCAGAAACCAATAATTCATATAATTAAAACACTATCGATATGGAATATAGATCGTTAGGTTGGCTTCAATTTGAAATCAAATTAACTAGGTTAGATACAGCTACTACACATGGAATCTCCAAAGAATGCGAAAATTTGATTCAAAGAAGTTATAGAAGACTGAGAATTGAATTATAAAAGAGTCGTAGCTAGTTCAATGAACGTACTATATTTGTCAAACAAAAATATAAAAGAGGAACGGCAACGATTTCTTCCCGGATCTTCACATTGACATTGGCCATGTAATTAGTTCCATGGGTCATAATTAATTACCACCCAACCATTCAAATTCATATGCTGCTTGATCTTCAAAGACCTTCTCCACTGATTCTAAAGGCCTGTATATAATCACGTTTTCGATGATGACTTTAACTGTTTCGGATCTTTGGATCTTTTGAAAACTGTATCCAAAATGGAGCAATGACTCGGGAATCTGGTCAAATAGAAACTTTCGACCATTGTTAGTTGTAGATGAAAAATCGATTAAATGAATCCGACGGGGAAAAGCCAAACCTCTGAAATCAATAATTCAAACGCTAAAGATTGAAGCAGAGAGGCAAACATGAGAATTCAAAAGAAGTCGAGAGTGCTTCACTCGAACACGAGACATCTTCCAAATTGTATAGCCTATCAAGCTCGATCCAAACTTTCTGGAGAATATGGATTTGTGTTTCTGTGCCCATTATTGTAGCAGTGCAAAGAAAAATATCTCATACTCCGTGGAAACGAATGAACAAATCTTCTCAATTCTGCATTTGAACGCATTGAAGAGCGCAAACTCATCGCAATTGTTCAGTGAATTCATTCAATTGGTTTGAATTAGAAATATGAAAAGACGTAAGGTCATTAGCAGCAGAGTTGGCATCAATGAATAGTGAGTGCAAGTGTATTGGCAATCTCATAATACCGTCTGAATCATTCAACTTAACATGGGTGAAAGTTAGCGTGTGCAAACTGTCAGGAAAGGAACTGAGTATGTTGGTACTGACTGTATACTCCTTTAGATGCGTCTCCTTCAGCGAGTAAACGTTATTGAAGCTTAAATCCCATGTCAACTGTGCGGTCCAATGAATAGAAATACACTGAACATATGGGTTACCGATCGATATTAATGACATGAGAGGCAGTCTCTCGGATCGATGGATATAGAACAACGACCACCTTGAAGAAACAATCTTTTCAAACTAGCTAGGAGTTTCATTGACTAGCTTCAATGAGCTTTCAAAGTTTTCGGTGTCAATAGAACTTTTAAATACAACGGAATTATAAGCCCCACTTCAACGAATCTAGAAACCACGTTTAGTGGAAAATAAGATTGGATGTCAACTCTAAGCTCAAAAACATTCTTCGTAAACTAGGATTGACCAACTTATCAACAAGGTAACTTGGTTTATTAATCCTGTATATATTCACCACTATTCACTGTTTCTTCTTCTTTCTAGCTAGTATTTTTTTAAACGTTCAGCATCAGGTCTCGGATTTGCTGAACGAACCCAGGATTTCAGTTCTTCCATACCATTAGCCAGCTTTGTATTACCTGGTATTGTATTAGTCCGACCAGGAAGGATAACATTCAACTTGTACCAATGACAAGAGTCCAATAAATCCATTCCCAGTAAGTACTTTATATGTTCTAAGTTACATGTCAATAATGTAACCTGCTTCAAAAAGCTCGTGTTAATATCCTCCATTCTAAAATAACAGCAACTATAAAAAACCAGATCATGGCACCCAAGTTCAAAGAGTTTCAGAGCATCGTGATTGTCTCGAAACTCAGTGATGATATGTGAAGTGCTGAAATAACCTTAAGCGATCGTGATAAAACAAATGTCACAAAAGCATGGAAATTATGATGATTGGAGCCAATTATATACGTTCATCAAACCACAACTTCTGTGCAACAATAGCAAGAACATCGTCTAGCATGCAGGGCACGACGGCCTATAAGATATGTGAAATGGGAAAGTGGTTTTTGAAAGATTATTTGTGATGGATTGCTGTCAAATTGATCTTTGGCCTTATATTTTTTGACATCAGTGAAATAACGCAAAATAACACCTTTCAAAATCAGACGTTTTAACTCCAATGGTAATTCTGAAATTTCATTTGCAAATCGAGCGGTCAATGGCATTTTGAATGTTGATTGTGGTTGTAATCGGAACTGAAATATATCAAAGATTGCTGGAATAGCTTGAGATGGGGTAAACTTAATGACAAACTTATATATCAAATAGATTTGAAATTCAGGAGTGACTCAAAATAGATCAGATCAGAGCCCCCAAACTTATATCTTTGGGGTTTGTAAGACTGATGAAGTGTCGATGGGTGTGTACGTGTATATGTGTATGTGGTGAATGATATGCTGACAGCTCAGCATGATGGTCTCTGCAGGTTCCGGCACTTTAAAATCTGGAGAGAGGGAAAATATGAGCTATAAGTACTAGTCGATATGCCTTGAAGTGTGTGTGTGTGTGTGGGGGGGGGGCTAGTCCTGCCCAAACACCTGTCCCCAGGTGACCTGATGAATCATTCCAATCAAAAGACTACGGATGACCAGTTTATCTACCTTGGGATCCCCTTGAATAAGGTGAACTGGGATTCCAAGTCAAAGAATCTTGTCAACCGCATTCCTCCTTTGTGAAATAAGGCCCTGGAAGTCCGAAAGATATACGTTAACACTTATGTTTTCAGCACACTCTACTACGTTGCGCAACATCACTCATGTTCAACATCTGATTTGACCAAATTTCAAAAGGCTGTGCTAAAGAAGGTACAACCGAACCATTGCACTCTGCAAACTCCAAACATTCATGTGGCTGGGGGTTTTGGTCTACTTGCTTTAACACAACAGGTTATTGGAAGAAAAGCTCAATACATCCTAACATCGTTAACCGCCACCTCCACCCCATCTATCCTGAACATCAGAAGACTGATCCAAAATTCCCTCGACATACACTTCAAAGAATTAACATGGTTCCACTTCCTTCTCCACTTTGATTTGGAAATTAAAATTCCACTGAATTGAGAACCCCTCTCCTCAACTGTCTCTACAAAACATCTCTTCAAGCAGTATCTCTTATTTCCAGTTGGTTTGAACTGACTACAAGAAGTGAGCACCACTCTAATGCGATAGCCCCAGTGATAAACTACACCATTACTTGCATGGCACCAGAGACAGAGTTATTATCATATATCCAACATCAACACACAGGTTTA
>JAKTRY010000286.1:0-29737 GCA_030579935.1 Ambrosiozyma cicatricosa | reverse complement strand
TAGTTATTTCTAATTACTTCTTTCTATTTCTGTTTATTTCTATTTATTTCTATTTATTTCTGTTTATTTCTATTTATTTCTGTTTATTTCTATTTATTTCTATTTATTTCTATTTGCTTCTATTTATGACTTGTGAGTTACTTTTGATTATCTTATTTGTTAGTTTTGAGGATTATAAATAATCCTGTATTTCCTCTTCTTCATGATTATTTTATTTTACTTTTCTTATGAAGAAGAAAATAATGAAAATAAAAAAAACAACTACTTTAATAGTCAATTTGCGACCGAATCGTCTCACAGTCATCAAGTCCGATATAGTGTAACGGCTATCATGGTCCGCTTTCACCGGGCAGACCCGGGTTCGACTCCCGGTATCGGAAAGTTTTTTGAAATTTCAGTCTTACTTTTTTTGATATTAATTGTACTGTTGTTTATATAATAGTTGAAAAAGACAGATTATGAATTCATGAACATTAAGAATATTTTAAATTTGAGCAAAGTATTGAAATTTCGTATATACTACACAGGATTAACGTTTCTATAAACCCAATTAAGGCTCATCATTTGATTTATTCTCACCTTGAAGGTTGTCAGACTGCATCTTGCTTCCATCCACTTCCGAATGTTTATTAAAATAACTGAAGGCGATATAACAGAGGTCCGTAACCACCAGAGCATCCAGAAAAATCACTGAAAAGACAACAGAGCAGATGAACATCTTAGGAGTCAGTCCTTGGAAACCTGAATATAATGAGTTGCATTTAAAACATACCAAAACCAAAACTAAAAGGTAAGTGATAACAAAGACAAAAGTGATAGTCCCGTAAAGGCCACATTTTGAAGTTGTCCAAGCTTGGAACTTCAAATCAAGTGGAACAACTATGATGATTGTAACAATGGCAATTATTTGAAGAAGAAATCCTGCATCGATCTTGTTTGAGATAATTAATGATTGAACTATAGTTAGTAGAACACTTAGAAGCATTGAAACTGACAATTCAGAGAATGAATTTTCTTGAAGTTCAGAGATCATTCTGCGACAGTTACATCCGAAAAAACTGTAAGTAAATAGAACACCACCGAGTAATCTCATAGCACCCAAGACAATTGAGCCAATGGAGAACTGCATCACTAAAATCTGAGTATCATGGTATGTAGCACGGACAAGGATAGAATGAGAAGTAATAAGCATACTACCACCCAGTAAGCTATCAAATGGGTCAAAGTTGGAAAAGTCAATCTGTATTGCAAAGTAGACAAATTGAAGCATAGAGAGAACATTGTAAAATTGAAATCCTAGTGCTTTCAAACTAAACTGGAACAAATAATGAATACTCGGCAATAAAAACAGGATAATCTCTGTAATCAACAAATTCACAAAATTGGAAGTTGTCAATGAGCCATAGCAGTCAAAATAATCTTGTACCGCTGTCGAGCTAAACTTGAACAAATTGTTTGTGTATTTCTGTTTAACATATGTGGCTGTTATAAGAGATACAAGAATGGCTGAGATGAGGGAATTTATTGTTAACAGAATCAAATTTCTTTTTCGATATTGTATTTCAGGTGGAGACATGAGTGCCTTCTCCAGTTCAGGGTTTTTGGTTTCCACCAGTGCTTTTTCGGGTCCAGGGTTTTTGCTTTCCATCTTTGAATGCGAGTACCACTTCTTGATAGGTAACTTTGTTATTTGCTGTGAAGGATGCGTATTGGGAAGAGTTATCGGAGTCATCCTCTTCGGATCAAGAGATACATAATAGGCAAAGGGAGGGATAAGTGGGGACTTTATCTCAGGTATTGGAGGAAGAGGAGCATTTTCTTTATCCGGTGATATATTTGAATCATGTGGTGGATGATGTAACTGTGAAGCGGACACATTTTCATTCAGTAGTGGAGCAGTAGGTTTGAAAGTAGGATGAGATACAGGAATGGAAACCCTTATTCGTTTGTCTTCTTGTTCGACATCAAATTCAAATGCATTCGTTTGATATCTGTTCTTACCCCTGGGAGTTATGGAATTATGGGACTTGTAAAATTCTGAAGGGTCTTCAGCCAATGACTTATCCATTTCAATTTGATAATTTGATCGAGCTGTAAACTTGTTATTTGTGCTTGAAATTGCTTGCAGTTGTTCGAAACCTCAGAAGATAGAACTTTGAACCTTTGAAGAATTGTGTAAAGGATAGCTTTCAATTAGAAAAGAATTTAAGACATTTAAGTACCTGTAGATCCATGACCAACTCATTTGCAAACAAGTGGGACCAGAATTGTTTCATAGCCAACAGCCAATCAATCCCAAAGATTTTCCTTGTCATCCCATACAATTAGCCCAGGAAATAACAACAGTAGTAGTTCATGCCCAGTCACTTGTGTGACCACTGACCTGTCCACAGATTTGATAAAGACGTTGGCCGGGTGAAAATCCATAAAAAGAAGTTGAAGAAGTATTTGAAATAAATATAGATATTTCTGCCTAATGGGAACGTCGAACAACCTTTCTCATTGACTTGGTAGGTGTTTGATACGATGTGTGATTGTGAAGAAATCTAACCACGCGCACCGTCCACGTAACACTTTAGGCGACGGTAGAATGTGGGGAGTCTGGACCTGTTAATTATAGAACCGTATTTCAGGACACAGAACCAATACTATACGTGGACATAAAATAAAGCATCCATGATAGTATATGATATCAGGCAAGAAGATGTATATACCTTGTTTGACAGGGATTCTGTCATTGTGGCCAAGACCTACAATAACAAAATCAACCTCTACCGTGAGTCATCATGAGTTATGATGACACCTAAACTAAGAAACAAATTTGTGCTCCAACCGATGAAACAACTTTCACACAGAAAAGGCTTTTCCTACATAAGCCGAATGATGTTCAATTTGCTTTGATAAATTTGTCAACATCAATACGAGGCCAAGTTATTAGATGAACAGAAATACGATATCATAAAAATACACAAAACAGTAAACTCAAAAAGTTGTTAAAAAATTGTCCAGCAATGGGAAAATATATACACAATCATGAATGATATAAGATCATCAAATTTAATTTGTACCGAACTCAGTTCACTTTAACATGAGAATGATTACCATGCTTCTCTACATGAATATCCAACTTTTGTTTCTTGACCTCTTTGGTATCTTCCATCTCCTCATCATCATTCTCCTTTCTACCATTTTCCTCTTCTTCATCCTCTCTATCATTAAACACCAACCAGTCTTCAAATCCATCATCAAAGATCTTTTGTAACTTGTGTTCAATCTTAATGAAATTCTTTTCGGAATCAACAATTTTCTCAAACTCAGCAAACTCTTCATCATTCAACAAACATTCATCCAAAGCCTTAGACAGCTTAACCTTATTCAAGTTAAGACCAAGAAAAACAATTTCATTTCTTCTATCGCCATATTTACCTTTCATATCTTTCTTGATCAATTCAACTGCATCCTTATCAAAACCTTCGGTGCCTGTGATCACAAACCATGGAATTCCACCGTTCAAAGACATCATAGTTCCTGCACTTGACCATTCACCGCGCAAGATATGTCTTGTAGCTAACCAAAAGAAACCCTTGGATCTTAGAACATTAGCAAAAATGGATTCCTTCTTAGTTTTAATGATTGTCTTGTTAACCAACTCTTCATCGACCTCCTCTTCTTCTTCCTCTTCTTCCCCTTCTTCTTCTGGGCCTTCTTCTTCATCATCTTCTGAGGCACCTTTCATTTCTTCATCCTCGTCACCTTCTTGTTCTGCTCCGTTACCATCAGTTAGTTCATCTTCATCCATACCGGCTCTTTCCAGAATGACGAACTTATCAGAGATCAAATCATGCAATCTTTCAGGATGGAACGGTCTATCGGAACGATAGATGAAGTTATTGATACCATATTCTTCAGTCTCTGGTTTTGGTGTCAATGTGGCATGTGTCTTTTCACCATAACCTTCCCTGATGGTCATCTGGTTGATACTTTGCAACCAACCAGCAGAAGTGGAAACCTTTTCAAAATCAAAAAGACCAGTGTTGATAACCCTACCAATCGGAACTTTACAATAATCGGTACATTCTAATTTAGCGACTGGGTTCAATGAGTGGATAATCTTCTTGATTTTCTTTCTTTGTCTTTTGGAAATTGTTGAGATTTTGTTCAAGATGATAACATCAGAAAATTCAATTTGATCAACCATTAAGTCAGTAATGGTTCTTTCAGTTTCACCGGCACCATTATCACCGTATCTATCAGCCAAAAATTCCGTTGTTTCGAAATTATCCAAGAAGTTCAAAGAGTCAATAACAGTAACACAAGTATCCAATTGACACAACTTATGTAAACCACCCAACTGAACAATATTTTGAAGTGTCTTTTGTTCTTCTTTGGTCATCGTGTTTGTAGTATCATCAGATTGCAACAACATTTCGGAAAATTCAGTGGAGAAAGTTTCAGCGACTTGCATAGGTTCAGAGATCCCAGTTGATTCAATGACGATGTATTGAAAATCACCTGAAGTAGCCAATGAACATAACTCTTCCAATAAATCACCTCTTAATGTACAACAGATACAACCGTTTTGCATTTGAATTAACTTTTCTTCCTTTTGGGTAACCTTGTGATTTTGAATCAATGCTGCATCAATGTTCAATTGAGAGACATCGTTGATAATGACAGCAATCTTATAACCATGACTTGTGGTTAGAATTCTCTCTAATAATGTGGTCTTACCTGAACCAAGAAAACCAGATAACAAAGTAACTGGGATAGGCTTGGAAGGTAAGGATGTCTTAAAGGTAGCAGCTTCAGTAACCATTGTAATTATGATATGTAATCTTCCGATAGAGATGAGATGATGAATGAGAATCAAGGAAAAGAAGAAGAACACAGACCAGATCAAGATTTCAAAGACAAGATGATTTAGAAGCTATTTATTCAGTTCAAGGAGTGAAAATTTTTTCATAAAAAACAGCTCATTTCCATCAATTCTATTCCAAACTCGATGATCTGTGCAAATGTCTAGGGACGAACATGGTGGGTTGATTCAATTTTTCAATACCCTTTGGGTTATGAATCAATTTTCAAATATTGAATACACAGCACGTAACATAGTTTAAAGTAGTAGTAGTACCGATGGATTATTGATTCTCCACTATGTAGCTTATTACCCCGACCTGTGGCGCATGCGGCATACCATGTACCATGTACCATGAATTTGAAGTTTCATCCCCGTATTATTATTGTGAAAATTGCCAGCATAATTTGATATTTGTTTCATATTCATCGGTGAAAACAAACCAACTGGTATGATTCCTTTGAAGTTTGACGAGATCTTGTATCGGTTATCTTGTCCATCATTGAAAATACCGTTGTATGTGAGGTTGAAAAGTTCACCAAATCACATTATTCACCATCTATGATCTTTCAATGAGCACAATACCTTTGCCAATTTTTCTTGAAGCATTTTTTCAGTATACTGTAACTTGGCACTACTACCACCATACCAGTACCATTTGTGGTAGCTAAACAACTCAATGATGTGGCTAATGTGGCTTGTATGTAAAGATAACACATGTTTAAGTTAGGATGACTGTTTATTCTGATGCGATTGGGTTTTCAACCACAATGGTTATGACAAACCTGTGGGCTCTGATTGGCTGGAACTGGCCGCTGCTTAACCCGAACAGTACTTTTTTGAACATCTATGGGTATCTGAGGTTATGAAGACCATTCCGGTACAGGTTGATGATGAATCTTCAATATGTTGATTTGTGAATAGCTCTTATATGACTGAGTTTACCAGTACTACATGCATCTTTCAAGATCTTGTTCGGTACGTGCATGTGTTTTTGAAAAAGTAAATCGGTAATCGCGTTTCCAGTTACGGGGCGGTACAAAGGTTGGGCGCATTGGCTGAGCCATTTTCCGAAAGAAGTAACTAGTCAGTGTGCACCTATTTTCGTGTAATTAAAGAGACGTACGTACCTTAAAATTTTATTCTACATGAAACCCAGCATGAACTTTTAAAAAATTCTCTTAAAAATTTAGGCAATATAGTAACAATACTTTTGGATTTGAAATATACAAATATTTACACAAGTAAAATCACCAACATGACTAAAAAAAAGAACAGAATCACGCTAAAATATTCTTTTCTGTCAAAACTACTGACTCAACAGTCTAGCATACATTGCTATACAATACACATTCTCAGAGAACGTTAATCAACACACTTGACCACCAAGTTTCAGCGTTTCCATTAAAGAAGGGTAATGCCTGCACAGTTCAGTTAAATTCAGAATAGGAATTATAAAGCCAGAAAGTAGCAAAAACCTAAATAACCCGAACAAACAAAACCCTCTTCAACACATGCGGGTTAAAAGCTGTAGCAGTTTCATTCCAAGTGGTGACTCTTGCAGTTAAATTCAGAACAGGAATTATAAGGCCATGTGAAAACGTACCAAAAACCTAAATAACTAGACCAAGCAATCACCTTTTCAAGTCTCCTTTTGTGAGTTGATCACTTTCTACTCGAGAGAAAAAACAAAGCTTTCAGTTAAATTCAGAATAGGAATTACAGAGCCTGGACGGAAAAAACAATTGATGATATCCATTCATGGAAGAACCAATCCTGGAGAATATCGATCAAGTTTTCAATGACAGCAAAAACCTAGATAACCGGAACAAAGCAAGCAATTCTCTTAAACTGAAATGGTAAAACTAACACATCTGGATCATCGATTTGGTTTTCATCAAGCAACAACCATACCTCAAACACGGGAGACACCACACCATGCACATCAGCACAACGTCAAGAAAAAAAAGAAATCAAACAGGAGTAAAATTTTTTGATCCAACTTTGTTCTAGATTTGAAGTCGATGGAAAGGAAACCTGATAGTTTATGGATATGATATTTGTTTATCTGACAAGGGAAGTAGCGCAAACAGCTAGCATTTGGCTATTTGAACAGTTTTGAATGGAAGAAAAAAAGGGGGAAGTAGATTCTCCGCCTTGATTCTTAATTCCTTGACTTTGAAATGGTACGATACCAAATCAGAACGTTGATATAATGCCATTTCAAAGTCAGAGCCAGACAGGAGTTTATCTTGGATGGATAATATCAGTTGACTCAGTTGAAGAAACAAGCAGTATAAACGAACTTGAAAAAAAGAGGTCGGGTAAAAAAACGTTGAAACAGTAAACACGCGTAACTTTAAACTCCTCAAGAAGGTTTACCGTTTCTTATTTTTTGGGGGCGTGCCACGTTGGGCGGTGTGGGTAGTGCACAACACAAACATTGCTTGTGCATAAACACATGACAAAATTGTGTCTTACTGTGTGATTACAATTTGAGGTCACGTGGCTGAATTATGACCCATTTCTGAAGAATTTTTACAAGCAAGAACATCAT
Organism: Ambrosiozyma cicatricosa; assembly: GCA_030579935.1. Classification (NCBI taxonomy): domain Eukaryota; kingdom Fungi; phylum Ascomycota; class Pichiomycetes; order Pichiales; family Pichiaceae; genus Ambrosiozyma; species Ambrosiozyma cicatricosa. The sequence goes on along the minus strand of JAKTRY010000286.1, from coordinate 22,325 downwards.
TTAATTATAAGTACCTGGTTTAAGTAACATACTATCGATAAAGCTGAATTTGCCATGTATACACAAATTAAAAACGATCGAAAATTACGTTAACATGAGTTAAAGAAAATAATATTTAGAGAGCTATCATTTCTTCTGAATCCATCAAAACAAACATTTTCACAGCAATTGAATTCCCCTTGTTTTCTTGGTTCTTGAACTGCTGAAGTTATCTTGAGGATTCTCAACAGGAGAAACAAGGGTGTGGTTTCTGTTTGTACTCCGATCATTACCTATTTCACATTCATTTATCAAAGAGCATTTGTCAAACAACATACTATGAAGACGAAGAAGCAAAAACAACAGCAACAAGAAGACCCAGAATAGTATTTTCAAAAGCCTCTCTGGATTTTTTCTATCCCAAATGTCAACCATTTCCTTGATGAGACACCTTAAGTTACTCCAGTTGTGCCAGACAATGGTTCTTTGTCATCAAGTACAACAAGCGTTACTTGAACCACCTTGCTGAGTGGAAATCAACCCTGGATCAAGATCCTGCCGCTATGAATTCAAAATTTGCAGACCTTTGTGGTTACTTTGGTACTTTGGTGCTTTGGTGAAGAAGACAATTCTGGTTGTTAAGAACTCTGTCGAGAAAGTTACTAAGATTCATGCTCAACTAATTGCTACGGCATTCTTCCAAAGGGGTGACATCAAGGGGACAATGCTTAGTTAGCAGATGCAGCTGTGCCATCACAACAAGAGTTTGCTTTATCAGATGAAGTCCGGGGATATGAGCTTCGTTATAACCGCTCTACAAAAGGTCAGTGATCAAATATGGTACCACCTCTTGAGGGGAATCAAAAGCAATGCAGCAGCTCAGAACTGGACTGAGAATCAAAATTGGTTGACAGGTTAAACTTAGCATAATTAGTTGTAGGTGGATAGACTATGTGAAGCTACTGTTGATTGAACCATCTCCAGCACCAGCCGCATTATCATTTTCAGATCCTGTTTCATAGATTAAAGGAGTTGACCAAGAACCAGACAGCTTAATTACCATCAATATTGAAGCCTGTTTCATGAAGCAAATATGCATACCAGTTTTATCCAGTACCACATTTCTCACAAACTTTAAAGCAATCACAGAAACCCAGCATTCCAATGGAAAATTAAATATTCCAAAAAGAAGCATATTTTTATGACCGCAGATACAGTTCCAGTTCCAGCATATTTCAATGTTTTTCTCGGCACAACAATGTAACAGAAACAATATGTGAAGTATATCATCTCGAGAGCATAACCCAGCCACAGAATTATAAGATTCATCATTTGTAGAAATTAGCCAAAAATATCTTGAATTTGACCAAAGATGACAGCATTTACTATCTGAAAAAGTCTATGTTGAAAGAAACCTTAAACACCCTGCGTATTCCGGAAACCTTAAAAGGCCATCAGTTGATTAGATGACAGTAACTCTTTTCGACCTTATTGAATGAATTGCACATATGAACGTTCCATGACATGGATAAAACTCAAGACAGTTTCAATACAGAACGAGAACTTGGTACAAATATTGTATGGTTGATATAACACATGCGGCGCGGTGTTTGAAGTTTTTCGGTATATGGTTGGTTGGCTGTCTGTCATCTGGTGAATATATTAGATGGTTCATTTCACTAGCAGTCTAGCTGTGCTGCATGAGCAACTTTCAATTTGAGCTATATCAATTGCTAAAAAAGACCTGAAAAATATGACCAATTTCGTCAGAAGACGTGACGATAGACAACGTGGATTGAACAAAAGTGACACTGGTAATCAAACCCTATCATCATCGCGGTTTTGCAGAGTGACGTTACCATCTGGTACTAGATAATCCAAGCAATAAACATTCCAAAGTCACAAAACAAAAGCAAACAAACACAAATGGTGAGCAATACAAAGACTAACGTTTGCTTTTCATCCAGGGGTAATAAGAAGGTGGACAAAGATCTATTGGAGTATCATTCAACAGCTAAATTGAATTGGAGGGCAACGGGGTAATAGACCAAACAGGGCAGGGCAACTGCGACACAATACCAGTATCAGACCATTTCAAAAGTGACAAGCATAAAAGTAATTGAATGGAGTCGGCGGAATCGGTATAATACTTGGGGATATGTTGGATCTGAGAACGTTGTTTATAGAAGGGAAAAGGGAACAGGGTGGATAGACATCGAGTTGTCGATAAATTCGGAAGGATGGTGGATCGAGATTCGAGCAACAGATCCTCGGGTCGTTTACGACACAGGAATTTAGAGGACACCAGCCTCGCACGTGACACTTACGCAAACCTGATGCGCGGTCACGTGGTGCATATTACATAATAGGTATATGAGTAGTATGACGGGTGAATGCCAAGGCTCAACACAAAAGATTGGCAATTGTCAAGACTTTTTTAGAGAGAATTTCCTCGGCTTTTGCTTCGTCAGACGTTAGCTGAAGAGTGAAGACGTGGTGATGATGATTTGATCGAATTGCAGCTTAAATTGCTTGAGCTGACGATCATGACAAATATCCCCCTTCCAAGTCAATTTAATAGAAAATTACTAATTAGCATACAGAAATTAGGGCGGAAACCAAGGAAGTGCGGAGGCCTGTAGACTTTTGTATACAGGCTGTATATAGCTGGATCTGTCGAGCAGACGAAGTCTCATGGGTATGTGCGCACTGTGGGACAGTTGTCTTGTAGGCGCGTTTCTGTGCACGGGGGATCAAATGGCAGATGTATCCATTTTTTTGCTTTAGATAATCCAGGTCTTGGTTTCTTGTACATGGCAAATTCAAAATTGAAGACTCATTGCTAACTGTGTTGCCAGACTCACCTATACAGCTCTTTTTCTACACATCACCCATCACTCATTTTATCAAGTTAGGCATCTGGAGATAGGTTCCAATATTGAACACCTGACAAGTTACAACTCACACAGCAATCACCGTGTCTCAACTTGGAACAACTACCCAACTTCAATCTCACACTGTCCATATCCATCACATACATCCCTCCAGACCATTTTGCATGGACCTATTTGTCATATTGTCATCATCTCTCTTTCTGTGATTCTATTTTCACTATATCATACCATATCTATTACCCTCCCTATACAGCCTTCATCATCTCCTTCATATCTCAGCTGATCCAACAGCCACAACACCCACCAATAAATTGCTCATAGAATCACGCACACTCACACACCTATCCGCTCAGAGCCATCCATACATCACACACTTCCAACAAGATGAGAAGAGCTGTACATCAGATCCTTCCCATAAAGTCAACGAGGATGCTCTCGGCGACGTTAGCATCTAGACTCAAATCAGGAGTGAAAGAATTCTACGTTATATTAGATGATCCACACAAGATATATAGACCAGGAGACGAAGTCTCTGGTCAAGTTGTGTTGATTGCTTCTAAGAACCTCACTGATTTATTGATTAAATTGTCATTGGTTGGACTGATCAAGATCAACTCACATGGTCCTTTGAGATCCCAAAAGAAACAATATTTATTCAATCATAGTATCACGTTATATGGGGAGGTTGCGAATAATGAAATGGCCTTGACTAAAGGTGAACACAGATTCCCATTTATTGTGAAACTACCCAAGAAGAACATCTATACGAGCATATCGTTTGAAAAAGGTGAGATCAAGTACACTTTGACTTGTGATCTCTGTGATAAGACTTTTGATGGTGCCAAGATTTTAAATACCGAGAAGTTGATCAATATTGTGAAACCTATCAATTTGTCCATATTGCCCGAGGCAGTACCCAAAATATTGAATTTCAAAAATACGAAGAAATCATTGAAGAAAACCATATCGTCTACTTCATCGATAAATTCCATGGAATCTGATTTCACAAATGGTGGAGCAGTTGGAGATGGCGAGATCAAAATCAAGATGTCTATCCCATCAATGGGATATCTTCGAGGAGAAACCATTTCGGTGAAACTGAATATCAAACATTTTAAGAAAATATCAAATCTGAATGGTGTTATCGTTACATTTTTAAGAATTTGCAAGTTGGACCTTGGTGAAGAATATGAAATCCAATCATTTAGAAAAGATCTATCACAGTCAATAGCACCACTTATTCTAGATCCATCTGGCGGCAGTTCATCAAATGGAGGAGGTTGTGAAATTTCAACAACTTTGAGAATCCCAGCTGATTGTTTCCCTACGATAGTGACCAACCTAGTATCATTTCAATATTACATCGAAGTGCTAATCAATTTATCGAATTCCAAAGTTCAAAATGCAACACACCATCATCATCCGAAGAATGAAATAATAGATGATGAGATCATCCAATTAGATCAGAATGACAATATTTATAACGTTGACAGATTGAAGAAACTGAAAAATGTGTTAACCTTAACTTCCGAAGTGGTTATTGGAACAGAAAGAAGAACAATATCGAAATTGAAGAAACATCGTAATAGATCAAGCCACTCCCATCGTTCTCATTCTCGCTCTCGCTCTCATTCCCATCCACACAACAACAGCAGCAGCAATGCTCCTTCTCCTTCCCCAATGAGTAATAACACAACAAATACAGGAACGCCAAGCTCAATGATAATCTCTCCAACTACGCCAAGTTCTCAAATCGTCATGGTTTCACCACCCCAAACTTCATCATCTAATTCAAACTCAAACACCAATTCAACTACAACTAGCCCTGGAGGTGACACAAACAGTTCAAGTGTAACTTCTCCATGCATACCCAACGTATTATCTCCTCCTCCAACGATACTGCCTCCACCAATTGGTTCAGGATCTGAAATTACTACCAGTACTGGAACTACAATTGGTAGAGGAATGAATGCCATGGAAGAGAAAGAAATCTTGAGGTTACGTGAACAAGCACTTTTGCCTAGTGAACCTCCACAATTACAATCACCTTCTCAGAGACAACCTTCTTCTTCTTCATTGGATGATATCATGGAGGAGGAAGATTATGGCCATCTTCGTCAACAACAGCAACATGGAATGCCAGTGGATTCAAACCCTACAACAAGACAGCAATCAAGTACAGGAATGACGGGTAGTATATCAGCTTCCAATTTAAACAATTTGCCACCTCCTATACCATATGAATTATTGGATCATTTTATTCCTCCACCTATTCAATTCTCTCAATTGCCAAATAACAGTAACAACAGTGCCAGCAACAGCAATAGCAACAATTACAGTTATAATCGTTATGATTATAACAATAACGGTGGAAATATTGATGATTCTCCTCCTCAATTTGAAGAGTTGGAAGCTCGTGAACAGTTACAAAGGCAAAAGAATCAACAAGAACAACTAATACAAAAGCGAAATCAAAAGCAACAACAGACAAACAGTAGTTCTAATATCACCAGAAATATAAATAGTCCGTTACAAAGCCCTTCTCAACCTTTATTACCTCAATCCCAATCTCTATCCCAATCCAGAACCCAATCCCAATTATATCACAGCCCATCATCTCATCAAAACCAGCAACAACAGCAACAACAACAGCAAAACCCACCAAGAGTCAGTTTGAAAAACTTAAATTTCAAAGATTTCTTAAATCATGCAACTGATGAAAATGACAACGATGATGAAAACTATCCTGAGATTCCAGTTTATAGAGAGTCAAATGATGATGATGTTATAGTTGGAGATCAAGCTAATGGGGTTCCTGCTGGTTCAGGCTCCTGTTCAGGTTCAAGATTGAGAACTGGAACAGAAGGACAAGGCCAGGGACAAGGACATCTGAGGGATTCAGTTAGATCTATGTCTATTACTGGTGGTGTTGATGAGAAGAGCAATTAGAAGGATCAGGGTGTTTGGTGTTTATTTACGGTTATGGGTGGTTATATGATTTTTTTGCTTTTGTCTCTGGAGGTTGCTTTCGTTTTTTTTTGCTTTTGCTGATTTGTATCACTGTACTTGTTGCCTTTAGAAGTTTTCTTTCTTTGTTTATCCATATGGTATACGATATTACTTTCGTTTTAATGGTGTTTTTTTTCTTTTTTCTTTGTTGCTTTGAATTTTATTTACATTTACTTTACATATAATTTTTGAACTCTTGGAACCCATGCATACAACAGCTGAACTCCACCCCCACCACTACCCCACTCTCTTTCATTTTGAATATGTATTTTTCTTTCGCTTTACTATTTGTTTCATAATTTTACTTCGAATCACGTTTTCTTCTCTTCTTTTCTCAATTAAATATAGTTCTAGCTCTTTCTACTAACTTAAGTTGGTGATATATACTATTTTTGTTTATTTGTTCACTCATGTGTTACAGTTACAAGCGACCCGGACTGTAATGAAGGGTAACTCTCGATCAGCAAGATAACGCCCTTCTAATCTTCTCATATGTGCCTGTTCATCATGTGATATTGGGCATGTAGTATATAAACCTAGATTTATGATCATAAAAGTATACCAGTCATGTACATTGGGGCAAGTGATGCAACTTTGCATCCATCTATGTATATACCATGGTTAGTGAATAACTTGACAACAGCAGGCTGACGATGACAGTCATGCAATTAACATGATCGTGATTCATGATATCAACTTTTGATATATCCGCTTGAATGGAGTGATTCCATATACCATAGAAAATGGAAGTACATGTACAAGTAGGTGGACCGTGGATCATGAACAAAAGTGAACAAAAGTGAACAAAATTGAACATTCATAATTTAAAAGAATTGACAAATATCAGGCAATTTTTTAAAAAACGCGGACACACGATTTGACAAGACTTTTTATAAAAACGTGGACTGTGGATTCGTGAAAAAATCGAATCATTTGAAAATTGGCATATGATGGTTGAAATTTGACGCGTCCTCACCGCGAGGTACTACGTCTAGAGTCTAGCTGTCAGCCTGTCATGTGCAACACATATCCGACTTGGTGCCAGTTGGTATTCCAGATTGGTAGTACATGTAAATAGTAAACAGTATGTGCAATGGTTCACAAGGTTCATGGCTCTGTTTGAGCATTGTCTGAACTTTGTTTGGAGGTCCCAGCTAAAACGAACTCAAACCAGGTGAATGCTCGGCTTCGGCTAGTTACGGGGGAAGTTTGAGGTTCGTTAAGAAAATTCAGAGATATCGAACCATCCATCACGCGATATTCCAATAGCTTCTCATGTAGTTCACCCAATCTGACTCCCATTGTTAGCAGTGCTCCCAAATCCCTAGTAATAGAAATTAATTATATACTAGTAGCTCAAATTTCTCAGTCCTAGCTAGCTTATATAAAACTACGGGAAACCCCAGTATCCTCTGTTTACACCATGAAGATCTATCTTGATTCCCCACTCTACTTTCTTTCCTTTTCCAAAACTTAAGCAATCAAACACTTATCTAAACTTACTCATACTACCCACATCACAGATAACATCACAGTACACACTGCATATACCCACAGTTACACTGATTGCATACTGCAAATCTGCATCCTTACCAATAAGCTTCAATAGCTTTCCCCTCCCCACTGTGACGTTGCCTATCCTTTCCATTCATTAATTATAAAACCATGGTACACTCCATTTTTGCCAATTTGTTTTCCAATACTGCTGGTAATGGTAAGTCAAATTTTTGGTTAACTTCATTACTTGTTGTTTCTCCAATCTTAGTTTATCAAGTGTTTTCAACTAGTTCAGTCTTTGGCAAAATGCCTACTTTGATGAATGACCAGAACAAGAAGAAGAAACTTCTGAAAGACTCCTCCAATAGAGATACCCAACATACCCATACCCCAACTGTTAATGATGATTCAAGTGTTCCTAGATCAACTGTTACTCCTGTCCTATATGATGATATTCAACAAGCTAGTTCTACCTTACCAACTGACAACAACAACTATACCACAGCTACAGATAACGAGCCTCCGTCTCCAACAATACCAAGAACAGCTCAATCAAATGAGACTACATTATCAGACAAAGTGAATTATTTTTTCCTAGGTTCATTTGCTCGTGATTATTACATTGGTCCCGAAAATTTTGACTCTGACTCTTCTTCATCGTTACCTACATCAGGCGTTGCCGTTGATGATCATGACAAGTCATCAAACACCATTTTTGCTCAAGGTCAACAACCAGAACAACAACAAGATTCCAAAGACCCAAAACAACACGAAAATAGTACTCTTGGCTCAACCAATGACAGTGCTGCCATTTCAAACAAAAACATTGCACAAATTTCTCCAACCTCAAAAACCGAACCACAAGTTAATCTCTCAGCTGGCTCTGCGGCTCAGTCGGGCAGTTTTGATGTTGGTGATCAGTTGGGTGCGGAGAAACCAACAGAGAAACCGAAAAAGAATTCTTTGCAAAAGTCGCCTCGTGTTGATGGAAGTGGTGGTTGTGGTCAGGGTACCTTTGTTGAAGTTGTTGACCCTAATTTAGCTCACGATGTCAAGAATAAGAATAAGAAAGGTAAAGTTGCCCCTCATGTGATTTTGGAACAAGCTGAACATGAAAAAGCTGAGAAAGAGTTCTCTATTGCATATGATGATTTGGTTGATAATGAATTTTTGAGACCCATTAAACAAGAGTCTCAATCGAATGTGAATAAGAAGAATGATAGTATTAGTACTGGAAGTGGAAATTATGTTTCTGTTGTTAAGGATGAACCAAAAGTTGAATCTAAAGAAGCTGCCGGCAACGCTGGTTTGTTTCCTCATCCTGAAGCTGTTGGATTGACTTCAAGTTCATCTTCTAGCCCCTCTTCTACTCAACCTGTTACTCCTCCTTCGTCCAATGCTCCTAGTGATTCCAAGAAACCTATTTTGACTGGGTTAGCTGCCACTCCTGGCGCAGCCGGTGTCGTTTCCGCTTCTACTACTGGTCCAAGTTCTAAAGCTAACAATGTTCCTATTACCCTAACTACCCCAGTTACCCTAGCTCATGAGGAGGTGGATCGTAGATTATCTGATCCTGCTTCACCTTTGAAAGATTTAACTGATTCTGGTTTTACTCCTAGCTCTCCTTCCAAGTCCCAAGTTCCTGTTACCGGTGATGAGGAGTCTGCTGTTGGCTCATTTGCTACTTCTACTGGTCTATCTGATGAAGGTCATGAGAAAATTGCTGACTCCACTACATCTGGCTCCACTGCTCCTACCTCTAATAAGAATTCTGGATTGAATGATGACTCAAGATTGGATGATTACGTCACTACTGGAGTTGCCATTGGCGCTGCTGATGCCGTTGATGAATCTCAAAACAAGTCTTCAAAGCCTCTTACTACTCCACTGGATACCAGAACTTCAACTAGTGAAAATGTGCCTGAAAAAAAACAACCTTCTTCTCCATTAAAAAATCTAGCTTCAAAATTGTTTTTCTCTTCTCCTACTTCGTCTTCTAAGAAACCTATTTCTGGTGTCTCTGATTCTGGATCTAACTCCGTTGATGCTTCTGATATTGGCATTTCTCCTTCTCAACATCAAGATAGAGTTGATGAGCCTGTTTCTGCTTTGAAAGAGTTGGCTTCTACAAATGGCAAGTCTGCCAGTGGTGCTTCTCCATTGAATAAGAACAAGTCTGTTGGTCCATCGGATGAAGATAAATTGGATGATGATGTTGCAATTGGCCCCGCTGCCGGTGTTGCTGCCGCTTCTAAGTCCAAATCTGATCCTACCACTGAGTCTTCTCCATTGTCTCCTTCTACCGCCGGTACCGCTTCTGAAAAACTAATTGAACCCCAAACTCCAATTAAATCTAGATCCCCAACTGAACCAGCAGAACCAGCTTCTCCAAGTTCTCCTTTGAGAGATTTTGCAGCTAAACTGGGCTTGATTTCATCACCTAATAAGAATGTTGATTCCATCACCTCCGAACTTGCTGCTGCTTCAATTGAAAACAATGAAGATTCATTGAACTCTACGACTAACTCAAACGGTCAATTCCCTGAACCTAATCCTACTCCACTGCAAACTATGGTTGATGTGAATGCTAAGCCTAAGTCTAACGCTCATACTGTTCCATCTGGTGGTATTTCACATTCTCCTAATTCTTTGTCTTTATCATCCAAGGCTCCTCATATCATTGATTCCAATGTTGATGACGCTGAACTAGCTAGTGTCAATGCTGCTCCTGTTTCTTCTCCATTTGTTTACAAGTCCAATTCTACCGATCCATCTTCAGCTCCAACTTCATCCGATGCACCTGCTGTTGCTGATGCTGATGATGCTTCAGATACTAAGGAAAGAAGACCAAGTTTGGTTCACACCGTTGGTGTTGTTGCAATTGGTGCCGCCGCCGTTACTGCTTCTACGATTGCTCATACTGTTTCTGATTTGGCTCATGCTGCTGCTAATTATAATCCAGTTGATGCTGATGTGTCACACCCAGAGTTGGCTAAGAGTGAGTCCCCTGTTGTTGGTTCAAGTTCTGCTGCTCCCGCAAATAAGTATCTGAAGCTAGGTCGTGAAACTGGTCCAACCTCTGGTGCCATTGGCGGTGTTGATAAAAGTTCCAGTTCTGGTGCTGATTCTCAAATTCCTAATCAAAAATCTGTTTCTTCTCCATTGTCTTCATCTCCAGCTAATGCTAGTAATGTTCCTCAATCATCTGAAAGAAACTTGCCATCTTTGAATGAAATTGATGCAACTGAATCTGTAGTTGGTCCAACTAAAGCTCCAACTATCATTGATACAGAGTCAGCTGCTCCTGTTGGTACAATTCCTTTGTCTGCCATTGGTTCACCTGAGACAAACAATGCTCCTGTTTCTTCATCTTCTCATCCTTCAACCAAGCCATCAACTAATTCTACCGCTCCTTCTCATGGCGCTCCAACTTCTCGTTCTGCACAACCTGCCCCAGTTCAATCACCATCATCTCCGTCTAAACGAAACGTGACTTCTGTTGCACCACCAAGCTCCGATAATTTGTTGACCCCAGTTAGAAAAGAAGAGAAACATCCAAGTTCAGGCACCTTGTTTCCTTCATTGGCTGTCGCTGCTGCTTCTGCTGCGTTGAAACTGCATCCTGATGCTATCAAAAAGGATTCATTGTCTCGGAAAGGTACCCCTATTTCCCATGTTTCCGCTTCTTCTCCACCCACTGGTTCTGGCAATGTCCCATCTAGTCCTCTTTCTGCTCCTACTACTGGTCCATTGTCTGCAAAGTCTCCAAAATCCGCTAAATCCCCATCTCATGGTTGTTCGCCTTCTGGTTCTAAGCATGTTTCTAAGTCTTCTCATGGTGTTGTCACTGGTGCTGCTGTTGCTGGTGGTATAGGTGCAGCAGGTGTTGCCGCTTCTCATAAACCATCTACCCCATCACACAGTAAGTCTAATTCAACAAGTAGTGGTACCACTTCAAGAAGAGTTAGCCTGTCTTTGATTCCACCTGATCGTCCAACTTATGTTACTTCATTTTCTTCAACTAGTCCAACTTCTCCCTCTAAGTCATCTACCAAGGTTCCAAATACTGCTGCTCCTGTCTCAGGTTCAGACTCTGAATCAGCTTCTACTGCTCCTATCTCTCCAGTTCACCCATCTGTTTCACCTTATACTTCAGCTCCAGCTTCATCCAAGTCTCCAATGCAAGGTTCATCACTGACACTAGACGTGAACAAGTCAACCGATTCATCGAATGCCCCAACACCAGCTTTTGTCTCTGCTATTCAAAGTCCATCCAAGACTCCACAAAGTCAAAAACAACCAGCTGCCAAGTTTACTTCTCCACCTGCTAATGTCAATGATGATGGTTTACCTTCTGCTATTCCTCCAAATTATGTTGATGTTTCAGCTACTCCAGTTGGTGCTCCTCCTCATACTCCGGAACAAGCTCCTTACCCTCCTGCTGAGAAAACTGGTTTGGCTCCTGGTTTCATTCCTAAGTCTGATAATTCCAATAAATCTCTTAAGTCTCCTACTAGTGCTAGAAAGGCTCCTCCTCCACTTCCTGTTTCCGGTACTGGTGCTGGCGTCGCTGCTGCTCTTGCTTCCGCTAATGCTACTTCTCCTGCTGATAAGTCTGTTCAGTCTCCTAATTCTCCTGTTGTCGCTGGTCTGCCATTTGCTTCTAAGTCAGTTCAACCCGAGCGTGCCACTCCAGTTGATTCTGCTGTGCCACCTGCTCCAAGAGTTAAGGATGAATCCGTTGATCCAATGTTTGACGATGCCCCTGAAGGTCAGCAAGTTACTGAAAAGATCACTTTTACTCCTGAAGCTATAGCTGCTGCCGTTGTTGCTGCCGAGACTGGTCGATCAGCACAGTCGTGTCGTGAATCTAACTCTTCTGGTCCAAGTTCTCCAGTAGGTGCTGGTTCTAGTTCAGGTGTTACCGCTGCTGGAGCTGGAGTTGGTGCTGCTGGAGCCCATCATCACCTTCATCATTCATTGCACTCACCTAAGTCCAAGAGAAGCTCAGTTTCTAGTCCATCAAGTCCATCAAACAAGTTATCACCAAAGTCCAAGAAATCATCAATTTCAAGTGCTTCAAGTTCTGATGGTGATTCATCAAAGCATAGAAAGTTGAGTATTCTATTCGTTGGTAAGAAATCTAAAGATAAGGAATCCGAGAAAGCTGTTCCTACTGCTTATGGATCAACCTATCAAGATCGTCATAATGATAAACTTTCGGAAGATGTGATTCGTAAAGAGAGTGCTACTCAACAAAATGGCCCTGGTGTCGTTCTGGCTGGTTCTGTTCCTGTGTCGTCTCATGCTACTAGTACTGGTTCTACTTCTGTTCCTGATTCTTCTATTGCTCCTGGTGTTAAATCAAAACCAACTGTTCCATCTGGCTCTACTAAACCTTCTCAAAATGGTCCTGGTGTAGCGTCATCTGGTTTCATTCCTGCTTCTTCTCGTGATGGTGTTTCTGGTGCTGCTGCTCGTGCCGGAGTTGGTGCCCTTGCGGGAGCCAAGTCATCACCATCTGTTTCCCCTACTTTTGCTGAACACCCACTGACTAAGACAACTGCTCTTGACCCAGGTAGATCTGCTTCTGAAACATCTGGTATGATTGAACCTCAATCTCAATCGACTTCTCCAACATCTTCCATGACCCCATCTAAATCAGGTAACATTATCTCATATAATCATGATAAAAGAATAGCACAGATTGAAGCTGAAAGATTAGGAAAGTCAAGCCCAGAAGAAGTTAGTGCCAATTCAACTGCCGCAAAAGCTCCAAAGTACAGTAATATTGCTGCCACACGTTCAAAGGACTCATTACATAGTACTGCTTCTGAAAGAGAACACAAGAAACAAATGGAAACTATTTTCGTTCCTACTTCAAAAGAGAAGAGCATGTTGGGTGACAATCATAGCAATAATGTGAGTGGTACCAATAGTGGTTCTCATAATCATAATCTGCTGAGAAGAATGAGTTCAATTAGTTCATCAAGTGCCTTGTCTGCTAAGAAACTGGTTCATCACACCTCATCACTGAAGAATGAAATCATTCCAGCTGATGCTCCTGATAGTCACGGCCAAAGTGCTGGTACTGGTGCTGCTGGAAATGGTGAGAAGAGACCTGGTTCCAAATTTGCTAATAAGATGAAGCATGCTTTCCATCTGAAGAATCATCACTCTTGATTGATGTAAGATATGTATGAATGTATGACCTTTGTTTTGTTACTTCTTTTTTAATTTTCCAATTTGATTTTGCTTCTATGACTACTTTTTACGTGTTTCAACTTGTTTGGTTTGTTTCTATCCTACTCTTTGCTTTTCCACATTATATTCCTAGCTTTAAATTTTTCTTGAATTATTATACTGAGTATATTAGCAATTACTTGATAGTTTAGTATATACAGTACTACAATCTTACATATGCAACGTGTTATTATCCTCTTGTTTTTTTTTTCGAATTTTGTTTATATATACATGCCATTTCAGTTTATTTCTTTTTATACCATTCCTCCCGTTTGCTTTTTAGTTAAGATCTACAATATCCTTATCTAATTTTATACAGCATTTCCTGCTCATGAGCAGCAGATCCGATCACATGTAACAGAATCGGCCCATGATCATGGGTGTCAAGTCGTGCGTGACCCAATCACAGCCTTCGTTGGCGCTGTTGTTTTGCCTACTAAAAAAACGTAAAAGATAATGACGATGAAGTCAGGAAAAGGTGATGTGGATGCCCATTTCTGATTCCATTGTTGGTTAAACAAACACATTGTATCATATACCCATTATAAATATCAGAAACAACACATTACAACGATGTCTTTCAATTTCAACTTCTCTCAATTGCAAGAACAAGCTCAAAAATTGACAAGTTCCTTGTCTGAAAACATCAATAATTTGAAATTACAAGAAACTACTCAAAACTTGTCTTCAAATTTGACCAAAGAAGTTGGTAATTTGAAACCAATTTTCCAAAGAACCACTAGATCATTGCAAGAGAAGTTTGGTTCAATTGATGATATCTCTGAATTACCACAAGAGTACAAGGACTTGGAGAAGAAAGTTGACAACTTGAAGTCATTCTACAAGAAGACCTTGATCATCACTCAACAATATGAGATTGAATCTTATGATTACCCACCAAACTTGAGAGAATCATTGACTGATTACAGTAAGATCATCTCTGAGAAGTTTTCCGGTTTATCTCAAGCTACAACCACGTCTGAAGCTGAAGCTGTTTTGCTTGCCACATCAAAGGACTCAACTCCAAAGACACTATCTCATCAATTGTCCAAATCATTCAAGGCCTCAAGAGATTTGTTGTTGTCTTCTTCAGAAGAAGAATCCACTGAGAACTCATTAACTAAAGCTTTATTGAAAATCTCCGAAGCCGAATACAGAATCGGTGATGAAAGATTAGATCAAGATAAGTTGATAATCACTGAATTCAACGTCAAAGTGAAGAAGATCTTGAATGTTGATTTCGCCAATGCCAGTAAGTTAAGAAAACAAGTTGAAACTTCAAGATTGGCATTTGATACAGTGAGAGCTGAAATCAAGGTTGCTCAAAAGGGTGATGGGAATGCTGAAATTTCAGAAAACTTGTCTAAGAAATTGGAAGCCAGTGAAGATGACTTGGTTAACGCCACTGAGTTGGCTGTTGAATCAATGAAGGATTTGATTAAGCCTTTGGAAGCTGTTAGTTTGGTGAAGGTCTTTGCTAAGATTCAATTGAATTACCATAAGGCTGCCGTTACTGAATTGTCTCAATTGGTTGATGAGTTGGATACTCTTCCTGTTGATGACGAATGAGTTGTCCTTTGAAGTTGCTTACACTGGTGTATTGAACCCCTCCCATTTTTTATCGTTGTTATATTGTTTCCTTTGTTAATTATTATATCATCCTATTCAGTGATTGAGTTAGCTAGCTATCTGGCTGTCAGTTAGCCTGGAAGTATACGTCTCGGGCTACGATTGCCTTTCTCATATATAATTTGACTTCTGCTTTTTCTATCTTGTTGTGTTTTCTTCTTTGGATTAGGATTCGGGTTATAAAGTTAGTTTTTCCTTTCTGTTGATATACTTATATTCTTTTTGTTCTTGTCTCTTATAGCCCTGTTATGTTTCTGAAATCTAAGTTTCTATTTCA
Source organism: Ambrosiozyma cicatricosa (assembly GCA_030579935.1). Lineage (NCBI taxonomy): Eukaryota > Fungi > Ascomycota > Pichiomycetes > Pichiales > Pichiaceae > Ambrosiozyma > Ambrosiozyma cicatricosa. The sequence continues at coordinate 6,797 of JAKTRY010000286.1, read as the reverse complement.
TATGCATTTCTTTGATCAAGTACAGCTAGTTTTTTCGATTCCACAAGACTCAAGTTCTCAAATTTTACTTTTGAATTGCTTTTATCCTCTGTTCTTTTAGTCTTCTATAAATGCTTTTCAAACTTTCAAACGGATAATTTAGGCGTTCGTTTTTTGACACTTAAAGTTCAAACGAGTACTGAAAGCAAATTATTTTATTCATCAAGCATGAGTGGAGCTATATATAGACAGACATAATATAAAAAACAAGTTAAAAAAGTGTACAAGCGTGTGTCATCGTACACATCATCCTTAGGTATAATATGGAATAAGAAAGATTGATGTGTCAGAAATCAATTTTGGAGAACAATCAATGATCAATGCAAAGCACCACACAAAGCTGAATTCTTATTAATACCCAAAACAATTGACAATCTGTTGAAAAACACTTCACCAAAAGCAATACCTAAACAAGCAGCAAAGAAATAAAGAATGACAAAACTCATAGCAGCCAACATAAGAGCGTAACCAAACATAGCAGAGACAAATGCAATCAATAATCTAATGAAATCCTTACCACATTCCACTAGCCCAGGGAAGAACAATTGTCTGAACATGGAAGCTTGTCCTTTACGTTTCAAGGCACCAAATGGGGATTTTTCTTCTTCACTTTCTGGATCACAAGCACAATTATCAACTTCTTGAACCAACACAGCATTTGTATAATTATGGAAAACTTTTTGTTCCAAGTATGCAGATAAGAAGAATAAACCTCTTAAGAAAAAAGCTGAGAAGAAGATAGCACAAAAGACACCAAAGGCAGCACCACCAGAATGAGCTTTCAATGTCTTGAACACCACGGGATAATTGTTGTATGTTGTCACCAAGTAACTGTTCATCATCATACTGTCACTGCTATCACTAGACATATCCATTCCACTCATATCCATTCCCGTGCTGGATGCTGAAGATCCGCTGGATGTTGCAGATGCAGTTGCTGTTGTACCCATGTTCATCATTGTTGATGAAGCACTTGCTGATGTAGCCATATCCATACCTGACATGTTTGACATGTCCATTCCTGACATTGATTCCATTTTTTTTGACTTTAATAAATTTGTAAATGTGTTACTGTTGGGAGATGGTTCAAGGGTTGAAAGTTTCGAGTTGAAAATTTCGATATGGGAAGCGATGAATGTGATAAATGTGATGGATGTGATAACCTTGATTGAACTAACAGGAAACAACGTTCAATTTATAACGAAAGTTTGAAGAAACGGCTAACAGCATGACAGGTTCAACCAGTTTGAACATTTGGAAGTGAGCACATTTTGTAATCAATCAGGAGGAGTCAGGACCTAGAATTTCTCCTAGGACTGGTGATGAATAGGGAACTTCAATACGTCAATAGAACCTAGATGGCACATATGGCACATTTCACTTTAATTTGCTCGTTTTTTCACCTTTTTTCAACTCTGAATTCCCACTTATTGCCGCTCGGCCATATCAACCCTGAAAAAAACGTCGATCGTCCTTTCAATTTTTTTTTCACCGGGTCGATCCAAACACCATTCTCTAGCTCTAGAGGAAAACCCATATCAATGTTGACACCATGATGTGATGCAAGTCAAGTTGTCTAGCTTGGCCCATATAACTCTTTACTATCTGAATACAAAACTACAATATGCTCAGACTGATAAGAAAATACTCAACAAAATTTGAACCAGGAGATCTGGTAATGTGCAGGCCATTGAAAAGAGCAGCATCTGAAAAAAAATGGTTATCATATCAATTAAAAGAAGGTGATGTATTAAGAGTCGGAACAGGACAATTCAAACATGAAGATATAATAGGGAAGCACTCATCAGCTCAAATATTCACAACTTATGGAAAAAGACAGTTCAAATATATGTTATCTAAGCCAACCACTGAAGAGTACATCAATTTGATAGCAAGAGATGCTCAACCAATATACCCACTGGATGCCGCAGCTATTGTTAACCTAGCTGATTTACATATCGATTATCCCGAAGTTGATGCAGATGGAAAATTGAAGAATGCTCCATTACAATTTTTTGAAGCCGGTACGGGACATGGATCTTTGAGTTTACAAATTCTTAAGGCTATACATCCTGCTAATTGTTTTGTGAAACAACCAAATGGTGAAATCGATTTATCCAAAAGAGGAGCTATCTTGCATACTATTGATTGCAAAGAAACACATTCTGCAAGAGGTGCAATCACGATCAACAAGTTCAGAAAAGGGATGTATTCCAACGACGTTGAATTTCATGTGTCTGAATCACCAACTAAATGGTTAGAAGAAGAATCTGCAGAATATGCCGCCTTATCCAAACCAACTGAAGATTTACTTGAATTTGAAAACAAAGAGGCATTTTTAAGTGGCGCTTTCCTTGACATGGGTGGATTTGATGAACATCTAAGATCAGTGGCCAAACATTTGAAATTGGATTCTCCTTTAATCATCTTCTGTCCATCTATATCACAAATCATGCAAGCTTTGGAATTGTTGCTTAAGAACCCTGACATCAAGTTGAATTTTGTGAGAACTGTTCAACTGTTAGATGGTGCTGGTGGTGGATTGAAAGAATGGGATACAAGAACTGCCTATATTAAGGCCACTGGTAAGACAGGTTGGGTTTGTAGACCTAAGGTTGGTGTTAGAGTCTGTGGTGGTGGATTTGTTATGGTTTTCAGGAAAGGGGCTATCAATTTAGATATTGAGAAAGAATTACAGGAGATGGAAGAGAGTGCCAGATTACTTGAAGAATTGAAAGCAAAGGAAAGAGTGGAGGCTAAGGAGAAGACTAGAGAAGAAAGAATTGCTAGAAGAGCTGCAAGAAGAGAAACTGCTGAATCTGAAGCTGGTGCTGAAGCTAGTAATGGTGATGTTGAAGTTCAAGAAGATGAACCAAAAACGCCACTAAGTAGTACAAGTGAGAAAATTGACCCCATTACAAAAGAAGAGCCTGTTCCAGAAGCAAAGGACGAAGATAAAAATGTTAGCAAAATAGATGAATCAAAACCTTAAGATGCCAAAGCCTAATTGAGGATAACATAATTGCTCACTTCTGAAATAAACTTTGACTATAAGATCAGATCAATCAAGTAAGAGAAAGGTCTCTGCTGAAAACTGGAACCCAAAATGGCCAATCTTGTATAAAAGACAGCCTAAACCTTGTATATACAATTTCGATAGCATTTACACATTAATAGATCAAGTAAATTATTCTTTGAAAATACTACATTTTGAACATTGTAACGAAAAAAGCGTGAAAATTGTTATTACATCAAAAAATATCGACGAAACGAAAACCACACCTATATGAAAGCAGAAATAATTGAGAGGATGCAAAAACGTGACTCAAAATAACTTCCCCTCCAACACATTTTTGAAAGAATATCCCCTCTGAGGAGTAAGTTGGAACCTTATAATGTTTTTTTTGTAATATGTGAAGAATAACTATGGGACGTGATCTGAAGTTGCCTAAACTGACATCGATCAAGATGTTTAAAACTTGACCTTTGTCTTTCTCTTGTTCTTCAAGACAATCTTTTGTTTCAATTCCTCTTCTTCTTCGCTTTCCATTTCTTCATCTTCAGAGACATCCATTTCATCATCACTCTCAGCTTCCTTAGCGGCCTTCTTAGCAGCCTTCTCTGCCTTAATTCTCATTTCAACTTCTCTCATCTTCAATAATTGTAGGTTATCTTCAACCAACTTCTTATCCAAAGCAATCTGTCTTTCCTTGTTACCCTTCATTCTGCTCTTATAGAAGGCTCTTTCTCTTCTTTGTCTAATTTGTTCAATTCTAGTCATGGCCTTCAATGTAGTTTGAACCAAATCTCTATTATATCTAACTGGCACATTTCTTCTAGCGGCAAACGTTAGCGTAGAATCAACAGCCAACTCTTTACCAGCAGCTTTTCTGAAAGCTTTAGTCCATTTGAGTTTTCTTGGGTTACGTCTTTGTTTGAATGCTTTATGACATTTTGATCTGCAGAATCTGAACTCTTTGGCATCGTTTCTAACAAACATGATACCGTGACCTGGATACACTGGCGAAGAGCAGAAATGACATGCGTAAACTCTCATGATGTGATGCTGTTATTGATGTTATGTGACTATATTTGGGTTTGGTTGTGTTTAAAAGGAGTGAATAAGACTTAACAAAAACCAGTGAAACTTGTTAACGTGATAAAGAGTTTTATTTTTTAATCTGAAAAAAAAATTTAAAAAAAATAGTGATTTGTGTCACATGACATAAAAGAATAGATCATAAATCTGCTAATGACACAATACGTGCCGTTAATATAATCACTGGCACTGCCTTGTTCACACATTCTATTTCTGATAGTGTGAGCCCGCTATCGAATTGGCTCACAGAGATCAACAGCAAATTTCTGGTTTTCTGGTTTTCGTAACCTGAACTCAGAACGATACAGCCACGAACAAACAACACGAACAATGGAGACGCACACCTACAACACACACCACATAGTCATCAAATACATCACGCTGCACACAGGGACTTGTTTCTGCTTCACAGTGACCGTTGGAATTCCGATCCTGTTTAACAATTCTGAAACATGTCTGATTCTGCAAAACCAGTGAACTCACCTACCAGTGATACCCTTGAAGTGGTGGGAAAAGACCAAGCAACCGAGATATCAACAACAGTAACAACAACTCCATCATCAACATCAACTGAAACATCAACACAGTCACAAGCACAGTCACCTACTACTGAACAACCTGACGATATGGCCAACAAGAAACTTCCGCAAAAAAAATCGACTTCACAGACTGAAACAGCAATTTCATCTACTTCAGATCAAGATAAACAGCAACCAACGTTGGATGTGAATGAATTGTCGTCAAAAGTGAAAGAACTAACCGAGGAAAATTTAAAATTAAAGAGCAAATTAACTGAATCAGAGAAACAAATTGAAGATTTGAAATCGCAATTGTTACAAAGTAGAAAACTGCAACAACAAAGTGATGAAGAAGTGCAGAAGTTGAGTCAAGAAATTGAAGATTTATCAGAAACATTATTTGATGAAGCTAATAATAAAGTGAAAGAAGCCAATATAGAAACACATAATACCAAGGTTAAAAATCAACGGTTGATAGATGCATTGAAAGATAAAGAAGTGACTTTGGAAATCTTAACTAATCAATTAAATGACTTAAAATCAATGATCAACAGCATGGAAGAGGAAAAATCAGCGACTGTGTCAAGACGAACAACACTGGATTTAGAAGACACTGACACTCTGGGAGATGCTGCATTCAAATCTAAATTGCTCACCAGTTTCAATGGAAGACAAGTATACTCACCAATTTTCAACCAACTTAGATTCGACTTATCGGGTTTCATTTCATTTAAGCGTGCCATTTCACCAGACGGTAAAAGTGCGGCAAATATAAGAGACTCAAGTTTTTACAAACATTTATTAAGTGAAGAAATTGAACCTACTATAAGATTAGATTTATCACCAGGTGTTAGAATCTATCAAAGAAAATCATTTGTCGTTGGTTTAATTGAACAGAAAGTCACCATTGAACCACTAAGTGCTTCAACTGAAGTCTGGAAATCATCTGAGAAATCGCACAGCAAGTCACCTTCATTAGGCAGCATAGATGGTTCACCAGGCAGCAAGAGAAACTCATATCAAAGTACTGTTGACAAGAGAAGTTCTAGAGACTTGCGTATGTTCAAATACGAGACTGATCAACCAGTTGCCGTCGAATCCAAGTGTTCGTTATGTGGTGAAGATCGTAAAGATATGAATTTTGCAAGATTATACAAGATGAAGATCAGAGAAGCTGAATATTTGCTCTGTATATCTTGTTCATTGAAATTGAGAAGATTGATTGATTTATTGAATTTCTTGAAGAATCTGAAACTTACTTTTAAAGAAGATGAAGTTATTCAAAATTGGTTGAAGTTGACTGAATTAAGAGCCAAGTTGTTCTATACTAAATTGGGTTGTTGGGATGATTCTGATGAAAATGGTTTGGTTTATGGTTGGAAGAACATTTGGATTGCTCAAGAATTGAAAAACGATAAGACTACCAAATTAGATCAAATTGATGATGAAACTTCATTGAATAGTGTTGCTGTCACTACAACCACAACGACAAAGACCGCAACTGAAGATTCAGAAATTGATAGTCCCAAAGCATTAGGCAGTGTTGATTCCCTTCCAGTTGAGCAAAAACTAACTGTTAAACCATCTAATACCACCGAAGACACGAACTCTGACAATGATGAGTTCAACGATGCTAAAGAACACGTTTAATTCTCTCCCTTTTAATTTAATGTAATCAATCCATTCAACATACATTTGCATATACATGCATATGTACGATGTCATTTCTATTATATTGCTATAGCTGCTCCGTCATTCATATAAATTTTTAATATTAGTCATATTGTTTTTTCACATACAGTTCTACTAATTTCCTTTTTACTTCCAGATTATGTTCCTAATTTGCACTTGTTAGTCCTTTATATTTTTGTGCTTTGTTGGCATTTCGTTTTGCATTTATTCCCGCTTATATTCCAAGTTCATTTTAATTTCAATTGTACATTTTTCTTTAATAATCGCCTAATTCTAATACCACTACGTTACAAAATATGAATTGGAAGGCTTCAACGCTTGTGACATGGAAACATATATAAACACATGGCCATATTTTTTTTCACTTGTAAGTCATAAATATATCATTTTATAAAAGAAAAACTAATAATATACAGTTGTTGGTTATATAAAATTTGTTGTAGTGTGAT
>JAKTRY010000285.1:0-29756 GCA_030579935.1 Ambrosiozyma cicatricosa | reverse complement strand
GTTTTGAAATTGGGCATCGTTCTAGTAGATGGTCAATAGTTTCATTTGAAGAGTTTTTGAGGCATAGACAGCAATTTTGGAAGTTGTACGTGTTGAGTAGATGGTGAAGATTCCCTTATTGGAAAAAGTGAAGGCTTTCCAAACAACCGGGATATTTGTGTTGATATTTGGCTATAACTGTTTCCAAAATTTTATAATTTCATCTTTTGATTTGGTTGAATTGGTTGGTATAATTAGATGTCTGCCAGGGTGTTGATGATGTTCTACAGAAGACTTCGGCAGTGATGATTTGATTTGTTGTTGCTGCTAATATTTTTTGAATCTTTTCAGTTGGAGGTGGCGTGTACATGAGTCTATCATCTGGATGGTTTATGGCAATTGAGACATTAGTCCCAACTCTTGATGTTGATGTCACAGGACTTATTTTTGTTGTTTTAAACCAACTTGAAAGATAGTCAGCCAGTTGAGGATATATTTATTTCTCATTGAGTCTCGATCTGTCATGAGACTATGGTAATTATATAGTCTTTTGGACTTCAACAAAGGCTGCCGTATAATCCAATAGCGACCCCAGCAGAGATCAACTAAGGGCAGTAGCTCCTTGTGTGGGCCAGCCCTTAATCACTAGACCACGTACAAGCTTGGCTTCTGTGTACAAAATTAAAACGAGAAATTATTCAATCCACAGGAATCTAACTCGAGTCAGCTCTGGAGTTTACCACGACTAGCAGAAGCTTCTAATTATATACTTTGAAAAGAAATTTTCATTAATATTCTACAAAAAAAATATTAATTTCGAAGATCTCGCATGTGAAATTTCCATAGATAGTGCATCCTCTGCATGGAAATCTTATATGATAATTTCTATGATCAATTTATTTAAAATTAAAATAAATTATAATTAATCAATAATTAGCATATACTGCGGAGCACCTTGTTATCGATCTGATACATGGATAACTCCATATATATATGTAAATTACGGCATGTATATATATGATGCAGCTCGATTTTTGTATTTTTTCAGAAATTTTGATCGAGCGGTGCACATGTTCATAAATGTGCAGTGCTAATCTTTATTATTTTTTTCTTAAAATTTATAATTATAGGCCATGCCATTCTTAACCTAGATTGGGGATTTTCAATTAGTATATATATACGATTTAAGTTGCGGTGTAATATTGCTGATATTGTAATTCCAATGCTGCACAAACGCCATTGATATATCGCTAGCTAGCTGCTGTGTAGCTATTTGAAAACTGAAAATTAATTTAATTATCATTCATACATAGATGTCTACATAGTGCAAATAAAATTTCAATATTATAATTTAATTATAAGGAGCTATGCCCTCGTAGATATGTGTATCAATTGATACGTAGTTATAGGGACCAGGTACGTTGAGTCGAATTTATTAAAATTATATAATATTAGTGCATTTCTGTGTCAAACGCGTCGTGCTGCTCTGTATGCACCGGCCATTGTATAATTTTCGAAAGACATCAAACTAAACACATGCACGTATATTAATTTGGTTGTATAGTAACTCGGTTAAATTTGATCTCTGGTTCTATAAGAGTTAAATATCGATATGAAGTATTGAAAACTAAATTTTCATGCACTTACTTCAATCAAGTTCTAATGACCGGTGTAGCTACTAACCAGTGACACCGGACCATATTAGGTGTTATACATTTGCATCAAATCATGGCACTCTCATGTACGTAAAATATATTCGGCCAAACATTAATTTATAAATTTCCAATTCATTCTGAGCTGGAATAAATTTGGTCTGATAATCGAAACTCAATTAAATGGCACAGGTGACAGCAAAAACACCGGAGTATAGACGTGTTGAGTGCAGGGAACGGGTCTATATAGTTTGTGGGTTAACTAGGTGAGTGATATATAGCCAATTGGGGATTTCTTTCAAACTGTGTCATTGAATAGATTCTCCGATCAAGTCCATGGCTAGATCTAATACATGCATGACCAAAGGTAATCGTATGTTTCTAGAAATTCAACTGGAAACACTGCACTTTTGAACTTTAGAGTTGTAAATTTTGTTAATCTAGACTAGCTGCCACAGCCGGGGATTCGGATCTTTATTAAGCTGAAAGCATGAACCGGAATCATTGTATGATATTTAATGGATCACGTTAATATTCAGTTGTGATCAGCCTAATTATAGATGACTGCCAGTATTTTGATGTGGCACATGTAGTTTCAAAGCTGTCTTAATGTTAGGTAACTTGTAAACTAAATTGCCAATTGGACTTTTGATTACATATGTCTTGCAGATCTACGGAATTAGCCAAATGATTACGCAATTCAGTTCTGGAATAGTCGCGTCGGTTTGCGTCGTTATTTGAGCCGTTCGATCCGAGACATCAATTTCCTAGCTCTCTCGACACATCTAAATTTGTTGGAATAAGTTTAACGAATCACCTAAGTTTCTATAGTCACCTGTAAAAGGATATAGAACTACCACAATATACCGAATACAACACACATTACATCACTAAATAATATTCTCTTAAATCTGGTCTGTAAGCCAAAGTCTGACATTTATCCATGCTCTCCTTTTGATTATGTGATGCATAACTTGTAATTCTTCCTGACAAAGGAAGATCTCCAACAACTCGCCTCTTTTCATTCCCCAGCCACCTCTTATACGTTATGTCCTGCATCCCACATCTTTTCAAATAGCCACACATGTCAGCCGCTAATCTTTGCCTCAACGCCGCCAATTTACTTGATTCAAAACAATTGAGCTAATTATAAGCCCACGTACCATGGCCCACGATTCTTGGAATAGTTTACCCGGTGCGCACCTTACAAGCGGGTACTGCACCACACCCCTGAAGTCAGCTCGCCCGCCAAATTTTCAAGTCTCTTCCCCCTGGGCCTATGGAGCCAGTCCCACCTGTCAACCGGTCCAAGGCTGAAACGCATCCTGATTCCTGATTGGGTCCTGGCAACGTGTAGGCTCACCAGCCACCAGCCACCAGCCACAACACGATAAAGTATAGCTGTGCCAGTTCTTTTGGATTGCAATTTGGATTTCTCTAAACACGTAACTAGTGAAAAGGACAAACAAACAAACAGGTAAACAGAACCAAAGGGTAAACAATACCATCCTGATCATAGCACCCTCTTCAACTGAAACGCCAACTCAATTCCCTTCTCAGCCAAACGAACTTAGATATAATTAATTTCCATTCTACAGCTCTTGACAGTGTTGTCACTCGTGCCATATAACGAATTGCAGACCCCCTGAAGACTCAAAACCCCAGTTCCGGTCGTTCCCCCATTCCCTTTGATTTGTCACTAAACATTAGTCTCATCCGACTTTCCGATTACACAATATAACATGGTGGCGTTGCAATTACCTATACCTTCAACAAGACCCAATACATTAGATCCCAATATCGTTCATTTAATAGCAATTAATATTTCAAACTTTCAGTCGTTACTCAACTTCAGTCTCATCAATAAATCATGTTACAATCAAATAATAAACGATGAGTCATTGTGGATAATGCACTTGACAACGTTGGGGAACTGGAAGAAACCATCAAAGAAACAATTGACTAGAACTAGAAGGTCCACTGTGTCATCAACCGGTCCAACGACATCACATCAGCATCATAGGAGAAAGTCATCCGTTTTACGTTCCGCTTCAATATCAAATCATAAAGTAAACTCACATAGTACAGAGATTAACCCTGAACAGGTACAGCAACTACTCATCATCGATGATGATGCAGATACTTCTAACCTCACTCCAATAAATTGTCTGGAAAAGCAAATCTCAGACCCTCATTTGGCTAGATTACAATTCATCAAAATTTATGGTATCATGTCACCTATTGTGTCAGATATGCTTATAAAACAATATGCTAATATACAGAACTTGGCAGTTCTCAAGGAGTTTAATAACCCCTCTGATCAGGCAATGTTATTTTCAAATGTTTTAAGGTTTTTAAGTTTATACAAATATGAACCCGGTTTCAAGACTATGATCATTAGACTGAATGCAATTTTAGATTTGTTTGTTAATACTCTTGTCAGGGAGATCGATATTAATTTGGACAATCACGACTATGCGATGGTGAGGTCATTGATCAGTTCCATGGATCGTTTGGTTATTGATACAGATGAAATACAGGTTGACCCATTAGAGGCATTATTAGAACTATTTATTAACAAGTATATGGAGAGTTATACTTTCATAATGACAGATGATTACATCAATGGCGATCTTTTTGAAAAAGTGGAATATTTTGAAAGAGGCGTTGTCAACGGATACAAATTTAGATTTGATCAAATCGATGATTTATTCGATACCAAATTACTCAGTCTCCTGAATTCCCAACTTGGTGAAATCAATTCCATATTCAATTACCCAGATGCTCCGAAACCAACTAGTGATGCCAATACTATTGATGAAGTGCCTATTGTTTTGAAAGTATTTGAAACCTTCCTAAGTAGTCATTTAATTGGTGGGTTTGTTGACAAGGTCATTCAGAAAGCCAAAGAGATTGATAGCAGTGAAGCCGATGTTACCTATTTAGAAAGACCCAAAAAGGGACAACCTCAAAAAAATCAGGAGATTGGTGACGGTGAAGTAGAAAAGACTCCAACACAGGAAAATGTATGGGCTGATACTGACACAGTTGGTACGAAGAAAGAAAGCACCGCAATCAACACAGATCTTGAAGCTAAAGAAGCTGGAGCCGAGGAAGAAGACGACGGAGAACCTGAGGCCAGCCGTCATATCAATATTATGAATGAATCATCTTTATTTTTCCAGTGTGTTCCATATATTCATAACAAATTGGCACAAACTATAAATCTGCTCAAGTACCCTGAAACAATAATCAATATCAACAACAAAGAACCAGCACGCATGGATTATGCGAAAGTTATTACCGGGTTCGTTAATTTTTATTATGAGCAGTATTTACTAGAGTTCTCTGAGTTATTACCAAAACAAACACAATCATCTCTAGTGAAGCTGATATCTGACTGGAATTCTAATAAAGTAAAGAATCAAAAACAAATTGAACAAGATATTTTGAATTTAGTTGTTGAAGAGAAAACGGAATCTAAGTCTAGTACGTTTGATATTTTTTCCAATTTCACCAACATTTTTAATTTTGCTGGTGGTCATAGTAAGCATAGCCATACGAAGGAAGATAGTTCAATATCAACATCAACAGTAACAGGAGCAACCACAATGAACAGTACAGAAGCTGACGGAAAAAATACGAAACTAACCAAATTTGCTGCAACTATGAAAATTTTGAAAACAAATGTGGAGAATATTAAATCTTTGATCAGTATGGATTTAATTGTGTTAATATTACAAAATGTTAAAAATAGCTATGAATTGTTGTTAGGTTTGACTCATAATTCAACAACCAAAGAGTTGAATGCCACTATTTATCAGACTTGTTCTGGAATTTTTGTCAACACTATAGAAACAATTATCGACCAACATATTCAACCTGGTTTCGATGAAGCATTGGAAAGATTGAAAAATTACAATTTGAAAACGAAAAGACTCGATAATAAGTTGTCTGAACCCCTAACTAATTTCATCGAGTTGGTCAATGTTGGTGATTTGATTATTCAAATGATTGATATTTTTTACAATACTGAACTAGTTACACCAGGTATAGTTAAATCATCCAAAGTTTCAGGTCAACATCGTGATTTCTTATCCTCTCATACAAACAAGTGTGATGTTGTCATCAGTAAGATGGAGACCATTCTGGATAGTTATGTGGCTGATGGTTTAGATGTTTCAATTAATGTGATTCTGAGTGAGATAACCCATGCCATTGTGGACTCTGGCTTGAGTGAAAAGACTTATGATTTGAAAGATGTTCCCGACCCGTCTAGGAATTCGGTTTATGCAGTTGATGTTGTTTCTATATTGGACAAGCGTTTTAGTTTGTTGACCGGAGCCATCGATAAATCAATTTTGGATATTTTTCAAGAAGAAATTGGAGAAAGATTCATTAATGTTTTGGTTAAATTGATGAACAAAAAAATGATTATTTCATCAACTGGTTCTATTTTATTCATCTCTGATTTGAACTATCTTTATGAATTTTTCCAAAAATGGAGAATTAAGAAAACTGTCTCATATTTGAAAGCTTTAAAGCAAATTGCACAGATTTATTTGATTGATTGTCATGATAAGGCACAATGCAAAGAGTTGGGAAAATTGGTTATTAGCTTGGGTCGAGACAATGGTGTATTCAACCCTGAAGAAGTCTACCATTTCACAGGTAGAAGAAGTGATTGGCTTAAGATCAAAAAGAGTGTTGATAAATTGATGTATGGTTTTGGTGCTGAAGATTGTGTGATCATGTGATCTGAAATGAGTCGGCTTAGGCTGCAAACTTGTCGATTTTGTCTTCTTGCAAATGGGTTTGCCAAATTCAACACCAGTGTTTCGTTAACTCATGCTATTTATCTTTGACTTCATTTCTTTCATTTAAAACAATTGACATTTTCTTTCAACATTTTTAATATTCAATTCTGGCCGTTTTCTTTTAATCTCTCTCCCGCTCTCCATCCTCCCACCCCCCCCCCCCCCCCCCCCCCATTTATTTTTATTAATTTGACGCAAGAAATTTTGATTTTTTTAATAATAGAGATTCGATTAACATTGTACATATCGTATACATCGACGTAGTTAAGTTTGATCATATTATTATCGACACAACGTTCACATCAAGTTTGATGAGTAATGTAAATTATTGGATCACGTTTAAATTGTAATAAACTGCCTCCACTGGATTTCACTACACACTGGCTCATTTGTCCATCTATATATATCGAATCAGCTTTCTGAATCGATCGAGCCGTACTATAAGCAATTTCTACAATTGGAAATATAGCACTCTTGCTAGATAATACATATCATACTACATGAAGCTCGATAGTCAAAGAAGTTAATAACTAAGATGTAAAAAGTTCTATTCAATTCTATATAAAATCCACATACCAACAGCGGGAAAATTATTATATGTGAAAGGCCGTGAAACCACATGACTGGTAAATGAGTAGGAGAAGATGTAGATCTGAGTAGAGACCTGTACCAGTGATGGTACTAGAGTCGAGATGAGTTTGATGGCGAAGATTTCACCAGGCTTTAAAGGATACTCAATTCTTACATTCTATTAAACAATATACGCAAACTCACTTACCCCGTCTCCTATTCCAAACACATATTCACGTCCTACAGTACCACATAGTCATACTCTGGGGGATTAGATTTACACCCCGTATTCCTATGATGGAGAAAGCCAAGCACAGTTTGCTTTATGAACCGGAACTGTTTAAGCACACTGTTGGCGAAGGAGCAGCAGTTCATAGTTCAAAATGATATATAAAAAAAACATACTGCTGAATTATGTGAACTGACGAAAGATATTGACAATTTGATAGATAATTTATGTCAAAAGATACAAATGTTTGGCGAACTACAAATTGTTTTTCCAGAAAATGGCAAACAACTTTGTCCAAACACAAGTAATGTGACAGAAATCAGATCTTCCATACACATGGAAATTAACAACAAGTTTGCAAAACGGCTTCTAACACTAGATGGTCAATCGTGTGCTGAAGTGACCAACAAAAAAGTAGACAATATGGAAGACCTTATTGAACTCCATGAGTGTCACTTCCAACTCAACAAATAGTTCAGTTAGATCGACACAACTCATATTGGCTGAATTTTTCACTGATTTCGGGGTGATCGCCAAAGGAATGATTGATGGATATGACTTCTGACAGCAGTATAATCCGTTCTCATGTTGGTGCAATTGCTGGTGTCATTAACAAGGTATTTGATAAACATGTTGCTTCCGATGAAGTTATTCTTGCTGCTTGCTTAAATTTCGATGTTGCAAGACTCAAGACACTCCAAGCTTTGGATCAGTTGGTTTTTGGTGATCATTGAATCTACTTTGAAGGAATTTGGTATCAATTGACAACAAGTGGAAGGGATTCACAAGCTAACGGGAAAAGTAAGAGAATGAACAGAATGTTGATGGATGCTACCCATACCAATTTGCTAGCCGCTGTGTTGAGTAACAAGTATTGGACATATGCTTATTCTTGCGATTTTCTGAAGCAAGTAGAAAGGAACTCCATCAGTTTGAAGTGGCTATTAATGAACGTACCCTTTCAGCGTTTGGTAAATAATTAAGAAATGATGGGGACTCTTTGAAATATGTTGCTGTTAATTCAATATGCTCTGAAAGAACTTTTTCATTGTTGGGATGGTTGAATGGATGTATACGGGCCAGAATGACTATTGAACCCCTGAATATGTCAGCATCGGTGTATTTGGGATTTGAGCTCAACAAGAAACGTGGAAGATTGAGACCACGGTTTTGACCAAAACCTGGCCTTTTGCGTTGACAAAAAAGTTCAACACTTTTATACAGTTACCTGTAACAACCAGGAGTACCGTCACTGATTTACTAGACAATTCGAAGACATGTCTAGAAGGAATAAATCAAATAAACAATTATTTTGAATTGTGAGCATTCCATAAAAATAAAGGACTACAAGTGGGCGATGAAGATTAAATATGATGATTGTAAATCGATGGTTTAGATGACAGTTTCAAAAAAAAAAGGAAAATCACCATCCGCATTGGTGTACGGGTGTCAGAAACAAATGACGGTTTCTTAAATCAGGTCAGGAAATTGTACATCCTTGGTCCTAAGGCATACTGAAACACAACGTTAACTAGTGAAATAGAAGATCATAAAATGTATATAGGCCTTGATAATGCATGCATGAATGATATATATGTGTGAGAGAAGAATATATAAGAAATTGAAAGTAGCAACGTAATAATATTGTTAAGGATAAAGCATAAGGACTGCAAAGTCGTTAAAAAAACGTAAATAAATACATGAGAGTACCATAAGAACAAATAAAAACAAAAAAAAGAGAAACCAATTGAAAAAAAGCTAAAAAGTAACATGGGAGAGAATAAATATGAGAACAAGAAAAAAACAAATTAAAAGCAGTAAATAAAAGAGTTGGGGGTAATATAGTATACAACTCATAGCAATCAAATCAAGCAGCAGCATTAATATTCGTATTCGAAGACCAATCCATACTCTTCAAAATCGAATTAATAGCATCCAGGTTCTCCTGCTGGGTCTTCTCAACAACATCGATGCTATCATCATTGACCAAATTGAAAACAGTCAGATCCAAATCCAACTCACCAGCATTCGCAGTACCATCCACATTCATATTCACACTGGATTTCGCATCCTTGACTTGGTCTTTGAATTTGAGTAACTGTAGTTTGTTACTCTCATCCATATTGATATCCATATCCATGTTCATGTCCACAGGCCACGACATTGGAGTTGTTGAAGTAGACGAGATGTCAGTGTGTGGTTCAGATGCTGTGGTTGAAGCTCTCGTTGATGAAGATGACGATGACGATGAAAACTCAAGTTCGTCAGATGATGACAAAGAGGAGGTGTAATTGTTGGTTGACGGAATGGAATACGGTGAAGAAAGACAATGTTTGAAGTTGTTTGTCAGGATAAGGTTGTTGTTTTTGTCATTGTAGTTGATGTAGCTGAAGTTTGCCTCTTTTTGGGTGTTCAGTTCGTTGTTGTTGCCGTTATTGATGTGGTCATTGGAGACCGGGTTATATGAAGTGTCTGGACTGTTGTTGGCCATGGATACAAACTTGGAGGATATCTCAGTCAATGTGGCCATTCTTTCAGGAGAGATGGTGGAAGCGGATAAATCAGAAACCTGTGAGTTTGACAATTGTTTGTTGAATTTTTTCAAATCGTTCAACATGCCATCTATCAAACCATTCTTGAATCCATTAGAATCGATATAAGAATTGATACAGTTGGATAACTTGAAATTTGATTGGAGTTCAGATATGGATTCTGTGATTTTGCAAGTTGAGTCATAAGAAGCCAAAGGAAGTAGTTTTTGTAGACAGTCATCAAACAATTGAATATTATCATCCGAATAAAACATAAGCTTAAAGCAGACAAGAGTAAGCAATTCTAAACTTTGTTTCATCCAGATTGGACTAGTCTCGAGTTCTAAGTCTTGCATTATATCTAGAGTTGAACGAGTGATTTTGGCTAACTTGTGCTTGTTTAATTGTTCATCCAATTCACTAGTCACTGGTTCCAACAAACACAAGGAAATATTCAAAACGTTCACAACGACAGAGATCAAAGCTTCCGAACAATCGTTTGTGGCGACACCAGAAGCCAAATCTTTCTCCAAAGAACTCAACTGAAATTTCCAAGTACTCAGCGAACCTTCAACGAGTTGAGTCTGATTGAAACAAGAAACAGAGCTTTCATCATTATCATACTTGAAATCAAAAATCAACTGATCAAACATCTTATTCTGTAAACAACAAACATTCAACAGTTTCCCAAGATAATCATTCTTAGTCAATCTTTGTTGTAAAGTGAAATCCAAACTGAAATCCCATTTCAAACCAAGAGCAAAAGAATGGAAATTCCCAGCGATAAACAAGCAAGTCCAAATATTAACCCTCAACGAATCAGTAATCAACTCATTAAACTGATCATCTTGAACACGTCTTGAGAATTCACCTTGGCATAACTCAATCGACCGATTCAACCCGATCTGTAAACATATATCCTTAGCCAACTGCAACCACAGCATCATGGTTGAGTTTCCATCTGATTGCAGCTGCGTCGAAGCATCGTTTTTGATGGGAAACCAAGCTAATAGCAAGATACACTGAACGATGGAGATTTTGTTAGGAGGCAGTAAGAAAGAACGATAGAGCAACTTCCGTTTGATGAACTTGGAATAAATCAAGGGATATTTCTGCTGAGACACAACATAGACGATTGTCCAAAACAATAGCTTCGAATGGGAATATAAAGCCAATGGGTTTTTGAAAATTGGTAGGATTGGTATTAAGAAAAGGTATTTTTCGTTGAATGTGTTGAGATACTGGCTGGCTTCGGAGTGAGTTAAGCTGAATTCATCATCAAATTGGAAGAGTGGTGTGGTGGTGGGTATATCGATGTCGGACAAAGGGGAGTTGATAATTGATCCGTCAGAATCTTCTAGTTCACAGTCAGAGTCACAGTTGTCTTCGTTGTCGGCATCAGCAGAACATGATATGGATGAGTTTGTGGAACAACATGATGATAAGGAAGAATAATACGAAGATTGAGTTGAGGATGATATTGAAGAAACCATTTCTACAGAAGAAACAGGTTTCCTGCTCATACCACTACTCAGAGTAGTATCATTTGCAGTGCTGTCATCTGAGCAAGTTGGTTTCAAATCAGTTTCAAAATCAATCAATCCATCAATTTTCAAACCTTTCTGTATGCATAAAGTCTTCAAGAACTTGTCTTTGACTATAAGTTGATCAACCAATTGTTGTAATTCATGAACATTATCAGCCAAATTTTTAATAATGTTTGATCTTTTCACAGGAATAACGATCTCCAACTCACAAGTGAGTCCTCTCTTCGCACACGCGGTGCACGGGTTAGGCTGGGTGTCCACATAATTACACTTGGTTTTGTGTTTTCGACATCTTGAACAGGACTTTAAATGACGCGGTTTAGGTTGATCTAAGAAATTTGGTGGATTTTTGTTAATCACTTTTGTAGTCACTAATGGTAAGGATTTTTTTTCCAATTTCTGCTTCTGTTGGATATCTGCTGTCTTGGGCAGGATTGGTTTGATTGTGTGAGATCGTTGATGATGGTCATGACAGTCATGGTGGCTAGGATTTTGGTGCTCTGGCGCGCCTGAAGGAGGAGAAAGGGAAGATTCAGGGGATAATTTGGCTCTTTTAGGAAGTAACGTGTTTGGTAATAGAGGGAGCAACTTTCTTTTGTTGTTGGTATTGGCTGGCATGATTAAGATTGTGATGGGATTTGGTGGTATGGATAGTCAAGAGCATTGAAGTAAAATCAAAGCACAAACACAAATTCACAAGAGGAGGGGAAGGGGAAAGGGGCATATAGGTATAGATGGCGGTAAGAACTCATCTGGGGAGGCGGTAGTTTATATACACTCCGTGGTCCGAAGAATGAAACCAGAGAGTAGGGTAGGTCATGGGGTTCAAAAACTACCAGATGCAGGTGGTTCGAACTTAGTATAATACACAGACAAATCTCGGGGATCGGAGTAGCTCATGGCAGCTGTATAGAATTCCAATACACGCTTAATACTCTTTCGATCGCATGAATTCGATCGCAAATTCGATCTAGGATGCATATGCATATTAATATTACTGTACAGGCTCTCTAGGGAATCTGTACGTCTGCCTTATAAACATCAACTTGTTTCTGCGGGAATATAACAGCTTTCGGTACCATAGATCGATCATATGATGCTGCTAATTCCATCCTAACAAAGCGTTTATGTAGAGTACTCTAAATAGTGAACACATGTCAAGAATCATCAAAACCCATTCAATTTTGTGCGACATACATATGATTTAGCTTGCAATCTCTCACCAGCCAACAAATTTGAATTTTCAGCACTTAAGTATTAACACGGCCAGCCAGAAGACTCCAAGCTTCAAGCCATGCTGAATTTCAACATGGGATCCACGGCACTCTAGCAAATTTGCAATTAAAGCCGGCCATTTGTAGCATATGCTTCATAGATCCGTCATTATCAACCAAAACTGTTAATAAACACCTGAAAGAGGGGTATGGGGTGCCTTTTCGATCTTTGCATGCCCCGGACTCCTTGAGCAAGGCGATATACCTCAGGTCACGTGATGCAGAACCTCGGAAATTTGATCAGATTCCCCACCTTCTTTTAGCTGATCCATACTATAAATCTGTTATAAATTCCGTCGTTTTTCTTGGAAATCAATTAACCTGATCTGAATCAAACTCTTAACTCCTTAGAAAGCACAGCTGCTTAAGCTAAAATATTTCGTTAAAGACTGCATCAAATATCAAACGTGCTGTCCAAATTTGGAAAATTGGAGAAGTTCGCTGCAGCCAGTAAGAGTGCGCTAATTGGTCAGACTTCCCGAGTGGTTTTTTTTCAAAGATCGATCGATAATTTATTTTTTCGATTTATATCCAGCGGTCAACTTTGAACTGCTACATATATAACTTTGATTTGTATATTAACCACAATTATAACGAACACGTAGGCTGTATAGCAGTGGTATGATACTGTTGTTGACGTTGAACGTGTGGCAGGAACGAACGCGTACTCCAAAGTCTAGAGTCCACCATGGTTGTTTTTCAATGAGTTTTTCACCCCCATGGTTGGGTTGTATAAACTTTATCATTTTCGGTTCGATCCCTCTTATTCGAAACTTATAACCATTACAATCAATATCTATCATTTGGCTCTCATATGCTGTACATCGATCTTTTGGGCATGACTGACATGGATCGGTTCTCCTTGCACGTATACAGAGCCTGGCTATCCAGCTGTCAGTACATGTAGCGTACTGCAAACCAAGAAATTTCCATGACAAACTCCAAACAATGATCAATCGAAACGTCAAAAAATTTCAGTTTCTCCAGGTTTCATATTTAACCAATCCCGTTCACGGATAATCTAATCGATTTCAATGATGTGCCATATATATTAGCAGAACAGCCTTAGCGAGCTCCAAAGAACATTTTCGGAGTCCTCATGCGAATTTGACGAATTTTCGAGTGTGTACGTTTTGAAATCACACCCCCTGTTTTCATGGTGATTTTGCATCTTTTTTGTTCGAAATTTGTTTCCAAAAACTCCCTCGGGACCCGGATATCGGGTACTGGGATCTGGTCTGGGTTTGAGTTATAACATAGCCCATCGGTTGATTATTGATGAGATCATATGGGTGCTGGAATTAGTATATAAGAGATGATGAGATGAGCAGAGCAATGTAGATTGGTCAATCATGTTTGAGGATTTCAGTGAATTGGCCGGATTCCTGGTGGAGCAAATGTTGACACAGCTATAAAGCTCATGGCCTATACTGAGAAATGGTATATTGATAAACTGGCCGTATGTTTACCATTTGTCACTTGTGATATCTTGCGACATATACTTTGGACATTATTTGTTATGATCTCGAATTAGTCTGGCCATATACGTACGGGTATACCATTAGGGTGTACAGAGGCGTGTAGTGGGAGGAATTGAAGGGTGCATGAGTTGAGATATACTAGAGCTTTACGCTGTAATAATTTCATATTCGAATGAATGATGAACCCTTTTGATAGCGATTTTGGGGTGTTACTCCAGTATTTATAATTTTTTGGATAACAACATCATCGACTCCGAGATATTATAGACAGCCTCTAGATACCTTGAAGATGGTATGAATCCAGTAAGAGGGGTACTATGAGAAAGACCATGAAAGTAAAACGGGCCTGTCACCTTGGTTGTAGTGAGGGGAAAGGGAGAATGAGGGACTAAAGAACTAAGCTCTGGTGATTTTTTGGATCGAGTTAGGAGTAGCCTATCCGATCTACTGGTGTACAGGTTGTCTTGATTCTTGATATTTCTTGCCCGTTTGAATATCCCACAAAATTATAAAACGTAAACATGATGTTGAAACTTAAGGACCTGCCATTTCCAACTCTTCAATCTTCTTATCTAACTCATCTATCTCTAAAATACACGAAGAAATATCATGCCAGCCATGGCAAGTGAATCATCCAGATCGGCATCCATGAATTAGTTACTTTGAGTTAAAAATTTGGCATGTTCAGCAGAATCAGTATCATTGCCATGGAAAATAGGTTTTGGGTTAGTAATCAAATTATTGATAACCTGTTCTATTTGCATCTTGGCTTGGTTATGCTTCGTGTAGTAAACAACAAGAGTTTCTGTATTTGTGAGCGATTTCATTGTCTGTGGATCATTTGATAAAACTTGAGTCAATTTATTGAACTTAGAACAGTAATCATTTAGTGCACCAGGTGCTAAGTTATGTTTGTCTTCAATTTTGGCTAATCGAGGACTGGTGACGGTCCTTGGTTTTGACTTTCTAGCCGCTGAGAAAACCGGGTTATCGTAAAAATCTTGAAAATTACCAAAAATATCAACAGTTGATCCTTTTATACTTAAATGAGCAACGTACTCTTCATGTGAGGAATTTCAAAGAAAGCAAAGCTGTAACTTCAACATCTTTACTTGATCCGACGTCGTGTCAATCCAATTTTTCACTTTCATGAACACATTTCTGAAGGTTTGCTTTGATCCATTCTGCGGTACATTCAGGTTGCACATTTGCTTCATCTCTAAAATCCTTATCGGATGTCTTGGCAAGGTTTTTAGAAACATGTTCTTTTCTATCTGGTGAATCTTTCAAGAAACATAAACTGATGGCCATATCGATCAAGTAAGCATTTTGTTCTTTTATTTTTGAATCATTGAATTTTCCGTAAGGTAACGACAATTGTATTGATTTGTTATTGGTTGAAATGTTTGAAGTCTATTGTTTTGTGATCAATGGGGACAATCCAATGGTTAGCTGTAAGGAATTCTCAAACGTGGTTCAAAGTTCACACATGCTTGAAAGCTGATGTTAATTGTTTAACGCGTAACACGTCACAAGTTACGTGCCACACAAGCTCAAATTTTGTTTGGAGATCCACCATCCGAGAGAGGTAAAGGGAAATTTGAAAAAGCGTAAAATGATCTAACTCCTTCACTCAATTACCAAAACAGAACTTCATATCTTCATTTTCAAACATGCAGTGTTTGAATCTTGGATACAATTTATCAATTTTTGATATGTTTTGCCTTTACTATACACCATAACAACTCGAAGACCAAGTTCCAACCACAACGAGTAGGTACACAAACGGCAATTGCACTTTCATCCAGAATGCTACATTCCACAATCCAGATCCTATACCCATAAGGTTTTATATATCCCACTTCTTTTGATATGAAATTATCACAATAGCATCATCACAAATATATATATATATATTTGGCAGTCATGTGAATTGACCAAGAGATGGCAGATTATTGAATTCTGAACACCCCTTAAACTCAATATTGAATTATAGGACGACGGTACAGTCAATCTGATATTTGGAAAGTTTATGAAAATACATCAAAGTTGCAATATATTTTGTTAATTTCAAACCACGGTACATGTGTGAAATCTTAGAAAATGAAATTCATGGATGGCAATTAGGTTTTGATTCTATTTTGTCATACGTCGCTCGCATCCACATTTCGAAATTTGCAATTATTGTACCTTATCTGATGGACATTTATTACATTTAAGATAATTTTTGACCATTATTTTTCAGCTCTTACTGGTGATTAAACTTATTTCAGAATTGCAGTTTAGTCCACCCTGGTTCGATCCTATACTCTGATACTACATACAATTGGAGTCTTAGATTACATTCCATCCACAACGAGTCAATTTCTGGTTTATTCAGTACCACCTCAACATATGATAAGCTTGATGGTACCACTTGGATTTGTTTAGCTCGGTGTGTTTCAATTTGATTGTTTATTTAAACGGAAATCAAACTTGTTCCTCTTTTCTTGACAGTTTTGCCAGCGATTTTTCATTCTAACGAGGTCCAGCATACAATTTAGAATTCAATTTTTGCATGACGTTCTAATATATATTGCATTAACGATTGCATCGATCCAACTTTACAAATTATATTATCTGTTCAAACTTCAATCGAGTTGCATCCATAATTGATTAATAAGAGTGCTGATTTGATATACAAACTATTTTCTTAGCTTCACACGTCAAATTCCAGATACTATTTAGCTTAATAAATATTATGGCTATTAAATATTCAAATTTCGAACCTTATTAGTATGACTTAGCATCTTAAAACTTCAGTGCAAACACTGCGAAGACGGAGCAATTGATGATTTTATTTATGAGCAGATCATTAGCCGTAGGTGAATAAATTTGAGACGTTTTTAATATTTACACGTGGTATGACATCATCTTTGGTACATATATATACAGGTGAGATGAAATTATTATATATTTGACAGCTAGATTCTCATCACCAGATATTATTAGATACTGTCAATCCCGATTTCCTAAGTGTATGCGTGGTACTGCCCAGTGCCAACATACTCTGAAGAAGGGCCGTGTATGCTCAATGAATTCCAGATTACCTTATCCAGTGGACAGTGCTCACTATTAAAGTCAAAACTATAACTTATTACTGATCATGATATGAAGATTTAAACATCCTGCAATATTGAGTGCCTAGTTCTTAGTAGGCATCAACTGAAATTATGGAAACCATGTGAGCCAAAACTTTGATTGTGTGGAGTGGCCGGCTGGGTTTAAAATTAGTAGCTGTTGTGTAAACAAAACCTCAAGCAATGTGTTGAAATTTTATATAAATGCAGACAGTTCATAACTCTGTGTTTAGACGATACTATAAAAGATAGTATAGAAGCTTAGAAACAAATGAACAAAATTCAAAAACAAATGAAAATAGTGAATTAAACTCCAAACAGATTAGATAAAATTAACGAAAAGATAAAAGAAGTAAATAAAAAAACCCGTGAAATAATAACGTATACATGACTTTAAATCGTTTGAAGGTTTGCTTGCCCCAATAGTCAAGCAAAACCAAAAAAGAATTGGAGAAGGCCAAAATAACTGGAAGAAAACCAATACCAACGACCAACAAGGCTCTTGATCAAATAGACTAACCGTGAACTCCTTCCTCGGTGGACTCGACCTTGATACTGTTCAGGTGTTCTTTAGCTTCATTCTGTTCCTTCATTGACTTACCACCTAAGGTAAAATCATCAGTTTCTTCATCAACACCACAACCACAATCATAATCTTCCAAGATATTAGTACAGTCATATTCAGGATGTTTCAACACTTTATTGACTTGATTATGAACATGGCAACCCCACAAAGCAGCAGTCTTTCTTGAACTCAACTGAGGGGGGTATTTCTTCAACAACTTCACAAAATGTCTTGCACAGTCACCACATGGATACACTTGAGAAAATGCAGCAATATATGTGTCCAAATGTTTTTTTTCTTCAGGAGTTGGGTTATCGGGATATCTGGCCAAGATAGTATGGAATAATTTCCATGATGCATTGCCTAATTCCGCCCTTAGTGTAGCATTACCCATCTTTGGCATGAATGGAGTATCAACCTCACCTTCTTCATAACTTTGTTGCAATGATGGTGATTTTTGGTTGTTCAGTTGAAGGTTTGGTTCAGGGATTGGAATTTCTTCAACGTGTTTAGATGTGATTGGTGTTGGATCAGAAAGCGTTTTCGTTGATGACAGGGATGAGGAGATGGTGTAGAATAAGAAAATGATCACTGCCGCCACCACTGTTGTGGATCCCATACGTGGGTATCTTCTAAGAAGTACATTCGACATGTTTGCTGTTGTTATATATGTGATGTGATATGTTGGTGATTTAAGAAAAAGGGAGTATTTACACGTACAGTTAACTTCTTAGAACAGAACACGTACTTGCTGAAAAAACACGACTTTCAGAATTGAGAACATCAGGCGATTCTTTCATAACCAATCATTACATTAGTAATATTTACGCGAGCCCATATTCCGATAACCAAAACCCAAAGGCAAATTCCTAAGATCCAACCAGCTAAGCCATTCATGTCAGAAATCAGTTTTTTGAGGTGGTCTACAATGATGGTTGCAACAGTTACTTACACAAATTATCTTCATTAACACCAGCAAATAACACATCAAAAATGGCTGATCAACGAAAGACACAGTTCCCTAAGCAACCAATAAAGAGTTCAATCAACTCTGTCCATATTGATGCCGCTAGACGAATGCATCAACTTACAACGAACTCAAGAATTCCACCTCATGCCAGAACCAACATCGGTACTATTACACAAACCACTGCTCCACTTGCAAGGCCAGCCAATACCAACCAAAGTACATTCAAATCTCCACAAAATCCAGTCAAGCTAAACTCAACTGAATCAAGTTCTTTCCCCGCAAAGGATAATGAGAGCTCCAATAACGTTTGCGTCCCTGCAATTGGCCATCAAGGTAAATGTTCAAACCCGCAATGTGCACACTGTGGAGCAGTGATAATTCCAGCACCTTCAGCAAGTTTCCCACTACAGGATACACCATCTATATCAATTGGTAACTGGCAAATTTTCTCCAAGAGAAATCCAATTTTGAATGCCTCTGAAATTGAATCCACTGAAAGTCTTTTGAAATTCCCTGTTCCTGAGATGATTTTCGGTAATAATCTGATTAAAGTTGTTTGTGAAGATAAGTTTCATATCGAATTCAATGCCACTGATGCCTTGAAAAGAATCCAATTGAATCCAGAGAACTTAGTTCAGGTTTCTTATGCCACGGATTGGTTAAAATCAAGAGCCGAGAAACACAAGGATAACGAGGAGGTGGTGCTTGAGATGTACAGACCTTTCGATTGGACGTATTCCACAGACTACAAAGGCACATTGAGAAAAGGTGAATTCATAAGAGATGACTCTAAGGTTATACCTTTGGATAAGTTAAAAAGACAGGATCCTATCTTATTTTTCGATGATATGATATTGTATGAGGATGAATTGGGAGATAACGGAATTTCTATTTTGAACGTGAAAATTAGAGTAATGCGCTCTTGCATGTTGATACTACAGAGATTATTTGTTAGAGTCGATAACGTTCTGTTAAGAATCAATGATACCAGATTATTTATTGATTTTGAAGAAATCTTGGTGATTAGAGAGTGCAAGAAACAAGAATCCAAATATGAAGATGTTTTGAAACTTTGTCATGGTAATGATCCTAGAAAACTACTTAGAGATATGAACTGGTGTGCTGGCAAACTACCTGTGTTAAGTGTTGAAAGGGAGTACATCCAGTACTAACAATAAGCAGTTCTCCTCCTCTTTTTGGCTATTTAGATTTCTTTATCTTTGTTATAAAATATAGATCGTAACTTGCCTTATATAGGTGATGTTTCTAAACTACATGACCCCCCCCCCTCCCCCACTTCTCAGGTGTCAATTGTTATAGCAATAACGTACATATTTCGTAGTATAATGTTTTAATTGTTGACTTTCAATCTGAACTAGTCGACCAGCTTTTGATGGAGACCGATAGACTGGGACAATCTGTGGGGTGCGGCGCTCCTTAGGAAGAGTCGGGAACCATGATCGCGTGAGTCAGCATTGAAAGAGATGAAATCACCAGACTGTTTACCATGACTTCAGATGAAAACTAAACCAGACTATCATTATTTCCCATATTACCACAAAAAGAAGGCACATTACTAACATGGTATTACCACTGAACAAAATCACGAATTCTTTTGCGAGACAGGCCCGTTTTCTCTCAACCAATGTCCCCAAGATTGCCATTATTGGATCAGGACCATCTGCATTCTACACATCCATCAATTTATTGAAACAGAATCCAAAAAACCTACAGATTGACATGTTTGAGCAAAATCCAGTTCCATTTGGATTGTCAAGATATGGAGTTGCACCTGATCATCCAGAAGTTAAGAATTGTCAAGATCGATTTGAAGAGTTCGTTCAAGAACAAATGACATTGGATAACAAACCTAACAAAAACAAAAACTTCAAGTTTTTCGGTAAAGTTAAGATTGGCAAAGATATTCATTTGGCTGAGCTGTACAAGAACTATCACTCCGTCGTGTATGCTTACGGTTCATCAGCTGAAAATCAACTCGGTATCCCCGGCGAAGATCATTCTGGTGTGATCAATTCCAAGAAGTTTGTTGGTTGGTATAATGGTGATCCAAGTTGTCAGAACCTGAACCCTCCTTTGGATAAAGTCAAAAATGTCACAATTATTGGAAATGGTAATGTTGCAATTGATATAGTTAGGATATTATTGGCTGATCCAGAGACCCATTGGGCAAATACTGATATCACAGAGACTGCTTTAAACACTTTGAAGAAGTCAACTGTAGAAAATGTCGTTATCAGTGCTAGAAGAGGATTTTTGGAGAGTAAGTTCACAAACAAAGAATTTAAAGAGGTGTTAGAATTTAAAGACATTAATTTTGATGGATGGAACGAGGAGTTGTTTGACAAATTACTGAAAGGCAAGCAATTAGGCAGAGTTGAAAAGAGACGTTTACAATTGGCTAAAAAGTACACAAACAATAATAAAGATACTGCCAAGAAACATTGGAGATTAGATTACTTGAAGACACCAGTTGGCTTCAAAGTTGATCCAAATGATCCAACATTACTGAAAGAAACAATTTTCCAAAAGAGAATAATCGACGAAGAAGGAAATATTAGTGATACTAAGGAACTCACAAGTACAAAGAATGAACTAGTTATTACTTCTATTGGTTACAAAGGAGAGCCATTACCAGAATTCAAGAAACTTGGTGTTCCATTCGACTCCAAGAGGGGCATGATTCCAAATATAGACGGCAAAATAGACTTTAAGGACCCTCATGGAACATTATCTTATTGCACAGGTTGGATAGCTAATGGTTCAAGAGGAAACATCAACACTTGTGTCATGTCAAGTTCAATTCTAGCTGATGTTATCAATTCAGACTTGCAAGAATTGAAGACCACTGATAAACCCGGAAGAGAGGAGATTGAAAAATTGTTGGAGAATAGAAATGTTAGAGTTACTACATGGGGTGACTGGTTAAGAATAGAAGCCAAAGAAGTTTTGTTGGGCCAAGAGTCAGCTAAACCTTTTGAAAAGATTACTGACTTTGACAAAATGTTGAATGTTTTAAAGGATTGATTCATCAATTGTGTAGTCTAAATTTGCAACATGTATATCCTGTTTATAGTTTAACCCTCATGTTTACTTTTTATTTTGTGTACAGTTTTGGCAGCCATAAAATATTGCAATATATGATGTAAGACAATAATCTATATTTTCTTCTTGAATCAAAAAAGTAATATATTCTCTTTGAATAGTATAAAAGTCGAAAAAATTCAAGTTAACAAAACAGCCAACGTAATCATGACACGATGAATAGAAATAAGAAAAAAAAGCAGAACGTTTTCAGTGAATAATTTAGTGTTCCTTGTGGTGGGACAAATGGAAGTAGTATTCCAAAGAGTAACCTAACAACAAGAAACCAACGGTGAAGTGGAACAATGGTGCGCCAGACTTTTCAAACTTGGTCTTGTAAGCACCCCATGGAGTCTTTGGGCTAGCGAAAGTAGCTTGACCTCTTGGAAGCTTGGAGTAGAAAGCAACAATGTGTTGCATTCTCTTAGCAGCTGGGTTGGAACCCAAGTTCTATCATTAAAAGTAAAAAAGGTGACGATGTTAGTAACTCGATTGCTTGGGTAAATCACATTGATGGCCAAGCGAGAACCGGGCAATTGTAGAACAAGCACTATTTGAAAACATTTTATAGTAATAACATGATAATATTATAATGGTAATTTGTTGTTGTTGTTGCGTCTGTTGCTGTTGAAATGACCATATTGAAGTATTGCACTTAGATCCACTATCTCCATTGAAACGTAGTTGAATTAGGGAGTTTCAGTGCTTCAATTGAACGCTGGAAAACAAGTTGTACCAACTTCTCTCTGCAGTTCACTCTATCTGATATTTGCAAATGGGCACTGAATTTGTTTGTCGAATATATTGTTCATGCTCATGGTTCTGGTCAGTGATCTTAGAAGTGGGGGAATTGGATGTGTCTGTTGTAACATACTTGAGCAGAAGCAATCTTTGGTGGGATCAAAGTGGACAAGTTTCTTCTAACGACGTGTGACAAAGACATTGTTCCTGATGTATAGATGACTGTAAGTTCAACTTTGAATGGAGTGTTGAACGTGTATGTGTGTTTCTCAAGGCCCTCTTTGGTTGATTGACAGTTTCGTTCATACTCTTACGGTCTCACTGCTCACAGCTCTCACACTCTGCCATACTCATGCAAGCGAATGGATTTTTTTCATTGGATGACACAACTGTCGCGCATATAACCATGCCAGTTATGCCATGTTTATCGCTTGCACAGCTCAAGCCCTTATTCTAAAATTTCAATCAATTCTTGGTGATTAAATCTACCACATCAACTTGGATTTGTCAAAATTGCTAACGATAAATATCTCGCCAACATACTGTTTCAAATGCGGTGCTAATTCAAAACATGAACGTTACATCTTGTTCACCGTTTTCAACAAAAATTCAACTCACAGCATACAGACTCATTGTGACCCAGTTAACAACCATTCCGCTATTTCATATTCATGGATCATCATCACGGGTTTCACGTCAAACCTGCTATCTAGTGTTTAGAATTTTCAAAAAAAAAAATCATCATCACACAGCGCTAATGGATAAAGCATCTTGATCCATGATCATATCAAAACTGAGATCTGATCAACTTTGGTCATTCCACTCGATGATCGAACCAACCACATCAAATGTCAACCAATATAATCATCACAGATAGCTTCGGATGTTCAAATTCAAGAGTCACATTATTAATTTGAGTGATAAGTCAGCTCACCAAATATTATGAGCAAAGCTCTAATAGCTAGCTACCTCTTATCATAGAAACAAAAGGAAAGCAGTCCACAATCTATTGATTATTTGTTTGAAAGCACAGAACTATTTTTATAGGCTGCAACCAGCATGTCACCAACAGAACAGAAGAGACCGAGATATTTATTAATAAGGTTGACCAAAACAGTACATGTTACAGCAGCCATAGGATTCGATCTAGTTTGTTTCTCCATGTGGGTCATTCATCAATGACCGCTGAGACTCATGCAAAATGCTTTTATCTTTAGTTTCAGATAAGAAAAAGAGAATTGTATTGATACGAATTTACTGGAAGTAATGTTAGAATCCCAGTATATAAAAAAATGCATCCGCCGGAGTTGTTTCTCGGATTGTTATCGCATACCATATAGCTTGCATAACTTCTAAGCTATCTACTGCATAAATTGATTTTACTATACATATTTATTCCCTGTTTGATTTGAAGAACCAAACATTGATTCCAATAGTTTGCCGGCTGTTTGTATGAGGGTTCTTAGAATACCGACTGTCGCAAGTATATCTCCTTCACTACTCGAATGTCTCAATTTTCTTATTATAATCACAACTTTCAAGCAAAAATCTGCCTGTTAGAAGTGACTCAGTTCGTACTACCAACTCTCAACGTGATCCTAATAGGTTGCCCTTGACGGGTGCGGCGTAGATAAGATTTTAAATCATTCAATTACTGGTCACTGATGATCATCAGAGAAGTACAGCGAAGCTGTAGTACTAGTAATTTGCAATATTCAGCAAAGTACGTCCGGTCAACTACAGCATATATTACATGGTTTTTCATGGATTTGAGGTTTATTCCCGATGTTAAATATCATTTTCAACACCACATGATATGTTCAGATCATTTATAACAATCTGTGTGTTTCCAGTTTGATAGAGACAGTTCAAATAGTTTTTGTTTGATACTACAGGCTCCAAAGAAAAAGCCAAATCCAATCATGTCATCAGATACACCAAACACCGATCCGTCATCTTTAGAAAAGGCAGATGCCAAACTTCAGAAGCAGAAGAGACTGTTATCATTTTTGTTTCCCAAAGACCCACCAATTATCCCAACAGAAGATGAAAGGCAAGAGTTTCCATTACGCAAGTCCAACTTCATTAAACGGGTGTTCTTTTGGTGGTTGAACCCATTATTGAAGGTTGGTTATCAAAGAACGGTTGCTCCAGCAGACTTGTACACTTTGGATGACTCGATGCAAATTGAGAAGAACTATGAACTGTTCATGAACTACCTTTCTCCGGTTTTGTTGAAAAGACAGGATGAGCATATAGCCAAGAAGTGTGCTGCTAGAAACGAAACTTTAGAAAACTCAAGTGTGTCAAGAGACAAAAATTTGACTGACTTCTTGTTGCCTAAGTTAGACTTGCTTTCTGCTGCTTTTAAGACATTCAAATATGAGTACATGAAAGGTATATTCCAAATGGTTGTGTCTTGTGTCGGAACTTTAGTCTCTCCTTTATTGTTAAAGAAACTCACAGATTTTGTTGCGATGAAATCGTTGAACTTGGTCTCTTCCTCTGGAAAAGGTATTGGCTATGCTTTTGGAACAACTCTGTTCATCATTTTCAATTCAGTTACTACAAACCATGCTATTTTCAATACCACTGTCAGTGCAACCAAGCTCACTGGTGTTTTCACCAAAGTTTTACTTTCAAAGAGTTTCAGTTTGGATGAGTTAGGCCATCATAGATTCACCGAAGGTAAGATCAGTTCGCTGCTGGCTACTGATTTGAATAGAATCCGGTTTTCCGCATCCGCTATAACGTACAGTGTAACCATTCCTACTTCAATTATCATTACTCTTGCATTGTTGATTTACCACACCGGTGTTGTTTCACTGGTTGCTGTTGCAATTTTTCTTCTCAGTATGGTTATCAGTGTTTCATCGGTGAAGTACTATATGGAGAAGAGACTTATTGCTCAACAATTCACTGATGAAAGAACCTCTATGATGAGAGATATACTCAAGAATTTCAAAATGGTGAAGTATTGTAGTTGGGAACCAGCATATCTGTCAAAAGTTGTTGGTTTGAGAAAGAAAGAGTCTCATGAGATATTGAAGCTTCAAATTTCAAGAACTGGTGTCAATTCCATTGTCGTCTGTTTACCTGCTCTTTCGTCTATGACCGCATTTTGCGTTTTGTTTGCCTTAAATAAGAAAGATGCTACAGCAGGTTCCATTTTTGCATCTTTGTCGTGGTTTAACAATTTAGCTATGAGTATTGCTGTGATTCCCACGACGCTTTCTGCGCTTGCTGATTCATGGTTAGTTTGGGTAGAATTTCCGAGTTTCTTTCACAGGGTAAGATAAATGAAGACCGCAGTCCAGTTTCCGTTACCTATAACAATGACTCTGATGTTGCTATCAAAATTACTGATGGAAGTTTCAGGTGGCCTGAATTTGATCCTGAACCAGAGAAGTAAAGTGAACATCATATGTCCAATATTCATCGTTTAGTTAATTCATTGATCAATAAAGATAAAAAGAAGCCAAGCAAAGTCAAAGAAGGTTTTTCATCTGGCAATACTGATATTGAAGCGCAAATGGTTGTATCCACTTCATCTGATGAAAAAAAGCTAAACGGACACATGAACTCCGATAAGAAAGGAGATCAGACTGTGACAGTTTCTGAAATGGGTGAACAATTTCCAAGTTTGGAAAACATCAACTTGGAGATCAAGAAAGGTGAGTTTGTCGTTATCACAGGTTCCATTGGTTCAGGAAAAACCTCTTTACTATCAGCCATTTCTGGAGTGATTCAAAAGCAGCATGGCGATGTTCAAATTAATGGCACCTTGCTATCAGGTGGCTATCCATGGATTCAAAATGAGACGGTCAGAGAAAACATCTTGTTTGGTTAACATATGACAAAGAAAAATATACTGTCGTTACTGAGTCATGTTCTCTGGGTGTCGATTTTGATCAGTTACCAGGTGGTGATTTAACCGAAGTTGGAGAACGTGGTGTTACTTTGTCTGGCGGTCAAAAAGCAAGAATCAATTTAGCTAGAGCTGTTTATGCTGCTAAGGATATCATTTTACTGGATGACGTTTTGAGTGCTGTTGATGCCAAGGTTGGTAGACATATTGTGAATAACTGTTTATTGGGTTGTTTGAAAGACAAGACAAGGGTGTTGGCCACACATCAACTATCATTGATTGGGTCCGCTGATAAAGTTGTTTTCTTAACTGGTGATGGAAGCATTGATGTTGGTTCATTGAGTGAGTTGTCTACCAGAAATGAAAAATTTAGAGCATTGATAGAACATGCCACTGAGATGAATAATGAGAAAAACAAAAAAGAAAAAGACGAAGATGGTGGTTCAATCGAGAAAGTCGTTTTCGGTAAACAGTTTAACATCAAAGAGGAAGAAGAAAGAGCCGTCAATATGATCAAGTTCGACGTTGCTAAAGTTTACACCAAGCTTGCTTCAGGTGTCTTCAAATTCACTTTCTTACCATTGATTGTCATTTTGTACACACTTTACGCTTTCTTTGGAATCTTTTCAAACACTTGGTTGTCATTCTGGGTTCCTCATAAGTTTGAAGGTAAAAGAGATCATTTTTACATGGGTCTCTATATCTGTTTCAGTTTTCTCTCTGTAATTGCGACTGTTCTTGGTTTTTCACTTGTTACATATGGTACGGTTACATCAGCTAAAAAATTGAACATCAAAGCTGTTGAAAATGTGATGCGTCTTCCTATATCTTACGTTGATGTGACTCCAGTGGGTAGGATTTTCAATAGATTTACAAAAGATACTGATGTTTTAGACAATGAATTTTCTCAGGAAGTGCAAGATATGGTTTCTATTTTTGCCACAATTGTTGGATCATTGATTCTTTGTATCATCTACTTGCCTTGGTTTGCCATTGCTGTTCCTCCTTTGCTGATAATGTTTCTACTTATGACCGGCTATTTCCAGGCCACTGCTAGAGAAATTAAAAGATTGGAAGCTGTTCAAAGATCATTTGTTTATTCCTGGTTTGGAGAGGCATTGGGTGGTATTAATACAATTAAAGCATACAAGTCTGAAAAAAGATTTCTGAGAACCATGGATAAAACAGTTGACAAGATGAATGAAGCCTACTTTCTGGTTAATGCAGGCCAAAGATATCTTGCTATCAACCTGACTATTCTTGTTGCGTCTCTTTCTCTTCTGGTTGGCTTACTTTGTTGCTTCAGAGCGTTCAAGATCGATGCTGTATCTACAGGTTTAATCCTGACTTATGTTTTGCAAATTTCAGAATATTTTGTTTATTTGTTCCGTATTACCACACAAGTTGAAAATCAATTGAATTCTATTGCAAGATTGAAGTACTATGCTGTCAATTTACCTCAGGAAGCTCCAGCCCACATAATGTCTGCTAAACCACCTCGAAACTGGCCTGAATATGGTGGCATCAAATTCAATAATGTGTGTTGGAAACATAGAGAAGGATTGCCATATGCTTTGAAAAACATATCCATTGAAGTGAAACCTCATGAGAAGATTGGTATTTGTGGAAGAACAGGTTCTGGTAAATCCACCTTGACTGCTTGTATTTATCGTTTGCGTGAGCCCGAAGGTTTGATTACTATCGATGGTGTTGATATCAGCAAGCTTGGTTTGGCTGAGCTGAGAACCAAACTTTCAATTATTCCTCAAGATCCCGTTTTGTTCGGGGGAACCATCAGAGACAACTTGGACCCATTCAATGAGCATTCAGATGATGAGTTGTGGGATGCATTGAGACGTGCTCACTTGGTTGATGGTTCCATGTTGGATAAGATCAAAGAACAAACAGAAGTCAATTCAACTATGCACAAATTTCATTTGCTCCAAATTGTTGAAGAAGATGGAGGTAATTTTTCTTTAGGTGAAAGACAACTGATTGCATTGGCTAGAGCACTGGTGAGAAAAACCAAAAGTTTGATCCTTGATGAAGCTACTTCAAGTGTTGACTATGAAACAGATGCCAAGATTCAAGATACCATTTCACATGAGTTTGCCAACTGTACCATTCTATGCATTGCCCACAGATTGAAAACAAGTATCAGGTATGACCGTATCTTGGTTTTGGAAGAAGGTGAGGTTGAGGAGTTCGATACCCCTTTGAATTTATATCAGAATGTAAATGGAATCTTCAGATCAATGTGTGATATGTCACATATCACTGCTGACGACTTTGCTTGACACCATTGGATCATATACCTAGCTAGATATATATATAGACTTATGCTATTTTGAATTTAGTTTTAATTATTTTTTTCGAATTTCACATGCATTTTTATTATTTTTGCCAGCTAGCTAAGTGTAATATAGTATAACAAGCTGTATTATAATTTTCGAGATATATGACCATTGACATGGCATATGTAAGCTATACATATAATGCATGTGCATCAGATCGATTCATAGCTTCAGATCAAGAAACCTATTTATAGCACGCTTTTATTTTTAAGCTATCTTATATACTAATTTGAATAAATTCTATTAAAATTGAAGGAAATATTTAAATTTAAATTAATCGCCTATAACATATTAAAAAATTTCTAATTTACATTAAGATTAAATTTCAATTATCGCAGAACTATGAAAATGAGGCCTGAGCCTGATAGTTGACAATGTAGTTGACTGGAATAGGATTTTCGCATGATGCACACCTATTTTCCAGAGCTCGTTCGACTCCCACTACGGATATTTTCTCGTTTTAAATTAATTTATACGTACCCAGTGGCCAGTCTTGTACGTGGTCTAGTGATTAAGGGCTAGGCCACACAAGGAGTGCCCTTAGTTGATCTCCGCCGGGGTCACTATTGGATTATACGGCGGTCTTTGTTGAAGTCCACAAGACTATAAACCAGTCTCATGGCAGATAGGAACAATACAAACGATCAAACGCTGTCTCTGCAAGACCGGATTCAGCTCAAAATTGACCCCAGGGGTTTTCGAAGCTTAATCTAAAGAGAACCTGTTTCCCCTGAAAGTAAGTAAAAAAAACATCGAGAATTAAAAACCTTTTTTTTTGCTTAGAAATTGAGAATTACCTGAAATGATTTTTTTTTCACGTGCCTAATTAGTAATCAATTAACTATACAAAAACAAATAAAGTTGTTTTTTTCTTACCTGTACGAAATTTCATTTATATTAAGGGAATAAAAACAAGAAAGTCTTTTCGAATTCGATTAGACTTTCAGATAAGACTCA